>PVLD010023765.1:0-26806 GCA_004027595.1 Dinomys branickii | reverse complement strand
AAAAAAAAAAAAAAAAAAAAGAATAGCTCAACGGCAGCTAAGGTGTCAGCAGGAATCCACCACTAGGACCTGATACGCCTGAACCAAGGGTCTGAGGGCAGGCAGAATAGGGCCTGGTGATGAAGGGTGGTGACAGGGAGAAAGTATCCAATCCTGTAGATGAAGTCGATGATGTAAAACTAGGGAAGGGTCGCTTTCAACCGGGAGGCTGACTGCTCCTGTTCCTTCCTCTGCCTCGCCCTGCAATCTGATGTACGATGACAACACAGACCTCTGACAGGACGCTGGTGCCAGGGTGGACATTCCTCTGAAGCGGCAGGAGGGAGGTACCCACAGAAGGGAGAGGCCTGGGGCCAGACCTCCCTCCCCAGGCAGTTCTGGTCACCAGAGCTTTGATGCCACTCTCTCCAGACCCACTGGCTCTTGGAGGAGCTCACGTCCCTTTCCAAGTGCCGAGGACAGTGAATGGCCGGCTTTTCTGTAATGTGCCAGCAGGCACTGGGTAGACAGATACTCTCCAGATTGAGTAATGCTGGGGGGTCTGGGCAGCATGATCGCTGTCCCCAGGAAGTATCCTCCCCTCCTTAAGCGATGGCTTTGCGTACCAACTTTGGCTCTCAGCGCCTGTGATATTTCTCTTATAAATTGGCAGACACAGCATGTGCTCAAGGAGCCATTACCAGCCTTCTCGAATGAGATTTCTTTTTTCCCAGAGACTTAATTTCTTAAAATGTTGGAGTGACTGTTCCCGCAAAAAGTAAGACAGGCTCTCGTTGAGCCTGCCAGACAAAAACACAACAAACCCCAACACGAAGTGTCTGAAAGGAGAGCTTCTTCTGAACCTGCAGGCGCCTCCCGTGCTCCAGCTGCTTGGTCACTCTGATGATAGCAGATGGCACCGTGGGGACGCGCGCTCGCTATTTGACGGTCCTGCACCCTCCTTCCGGAACCGGGTGTTAGCAGATCTTTTTCGCCGTGAGTCAGAGCCAGTTGTTTAAGTGATGGCCAAGATGCATGCCCGTAGATTTTCTATCCATTCTGGTGCATCCACTGCTGCCTTTTGGGGAGCTCGAAGTGCTTCCTGGCAGCAGGTTTCGCATGCCCCACTTTGGCAGTGGGAGAACAGGTCACTGAGAGCAGCCTGCAGAAGGAAAGTCATTCGCATACACCCTCCGACATGAGTGCCAGGCCCTAAAACCAACCCACTGAGCTGTCCCAGCGCTCCTTACCAGAGGGCAAGTACTCCACCTGCACCTCCGCAAGACCAGGGGAGCCAGGCTGAACCTGACCCTAGAAGCGCTGGTGCCCTCCCAGCGCTGAGTTTCTCACCTGGTAGAGCTGGGCAGCCAGGCCAGAGCTGGGCAGCCAGGCTGGGCTGACTCGGATCTGCCCCACAGCCCCGTCCATATAGTAAGCGAATTCCGTTTCCACAGTGGGACACTTCTGAATTTCAAACTCCGCATCTCACAAAAGCTGTTTCATTGCCACCATAATTACAGAATTTAAATGACAGCTATTTTCATGTCTCAGGAAGCTGCAAAACAAGAAAGAGATACTCACCGTGAGAAATGAGACTGGATTGGGGGAAGAGGGAGAGAGGGGCTGGGGAACGCGCTGCGGAGACAGCTGCAGAGGAGTCTGCAGGCCGGAGGAAGACGGGCCCTGGCCGGCCGGTGAGTGGGTAGCAGACCGGGAAGGGGCTGGAGAGTGGGTGGTGAGCTTGGATCCCAGCAGAGATGAGGCGTGAGAGAAGCTGAGAAGGGTGTTTTACACGGTAGTCAGGTGTGAGCTCCTCTGCGTGAGCACAGAAACTGAAATCATGTTATTTGTGCACCCGGGAGCAGGGTTCAAGACCGTAGGTTAAACATTCAGAATTCGAGGTTTCTTCTGCATCTTTAAAATGGAGCAACAGGAGTACAAACAAGAGGTGAGAAGAAAAGACAAGGACAACCAGAGGTGCCTCCTTCCTCCTCCCCAGGGCAGGTGGTCCACAAAGGCCGAACCCGTGCCTTTTCTCGTTCCTATATTGGCTCAGAGAGATGAAGACAGAGAAAAAGAGCACAAACATTTCTCAATCGCTTTTAAAGGCTTTTTTTGTCTGTAAAGGGTGGACTCCACTCTGGTTTTTAAGCATATGATCCCTCTAAACAATACCCAGAAACATAAAGAGTAACCTGTGGTATTTATGGAACTAGTACCCCCTGCCCGCAAAATCCATATACTAAAGCCCTAATTAACAGTGTGATATTATATGGAGATGTGGTGATTCCCAAGGTGATTGGGGTGTGGACGTGGTGCCCTTGTCAATGGGATTAGTGCCCTTATAAGAGACACGAGAGAAGCAGTCTCTCCTCTGCATGAAGAATTAGCAAGAAGGGGCCTCTGCAAACCAGGAAGTGGGGTCTTACTAGGAAATTAATCTTTGACCTCCCAGCCCCCAAGGCTCTGTGAGAAGCAAATTTCTGTTACATCAGCCAGCCTAGGGCATTTTTGTTACAGCAGCTAGAACTACAACAGGTACGGCAGGTACACACCTACTAAGCAATGGCTCAGGGACTGCGCCCTTCCTACTGCACCAGCTGAATCTTGGCAGCCACCTACATAGAGCCTCCATCTCGGTGGGGCAACCACAGTCGTGTTCGCCTACCTGGGGCTCACTGCAGTTGACAGAGAACCTTCCCACGCATTACTTCACTTAGGGTGTGTTATAAAAGGTGGGTCTGCAGGGTGCTGGACAGGAGGTTAGCAGGAGGAAGGGATCAGAATACAGCACCGGCTTGGTAATGTTTAATATAAGGCCTATCTATTATGAAATAAATAAATGAAACGCACTGTGTCACAGAAGACAACATGTGGTACAACAAGGGTTTAATTACTTTGTTGCTAAGATCCAAGACCTTAGTTATTTTCAAAGAAAAACAATAATAATTGTTCTTATCTGCATTTCCTCTCACCCAAGCCGCCTGCTCTCCACTCAGCACTTCCAACTGTCCATTGTGTTCACACCGACACTGCAAGACACATGACCTTTTTTTTAAGTGGAGTCTGGAATCTCTGACCTCAAATCCTGGATTTGATGCCCACTGTGAGACCTACGATTGCGTATTATTACTACCAGTAAAAAAAACTAGTAAAACAGTCTTGAGAATAATAACAGTCAGTGCTGACGAGAATGCAGAGATATTGGCATTCTCTTACATCTCGCAAAAAAGGTCACATGGCATAAAACCTCTGAGGAATGCAGTGATAAGTTTGTTTCTTTTTTAATTCCACAATATTTGACCCAGTAACTCTGTTTCTGGTACTGAGTTTTAAGAAAAAAGTAAGGAATGCACAGGAAAATTAATAAAATGAATATTGATTTTGGGATAATGTATAAAAAGATAAAGAATTGGAAATAAACTATAAAAGCCTAGAAACTCCTTGACTAAATAAAATAAATTTATACTAGAACCCCATACACCATTCTACACCACATTATCCGAGAACATTTAAAGATACTTGGAATGTTCCTAACGCAGTGTAAGTGAAAAACTAAGTCGCAAAACAGTGTATAAAGTATGATGTCCATTTGCTTTTAAATTTTTTTATTTAAAAAATTTTAAAACTGACAAAACAACAATGAAGACAAGATCAAAACAACACAAAAACAACAAAAATGATACATGACCTCAAAACAAAATGATAGGAATTTAGAGTGGTTGCTACATTACATACTGTTATCTTCAGAGAAGTTGCTCAGTCCACTAGACAAAAGAACATAAGATTGATCAAACAATCAAAGACAATCAAAAATAAATGAATAAATAAAACACTGGAAATGATGCAGAGCTTCACCATACAGGATGATCAGAGTTCAACAACGGTTCCTATACTGCGTATTGTTGTTTGCAGAGCAGTGATTCTGATTACCCAATTCAAGCATACAAAATTGGTCAAGAAAAAAGAAAATTTTAAACATTGACTATTCCTCTCAGTAAATCACAGACAACACCAATACACTATTCCAGCTATCCTTATATATACATATAAATTTTGTTTTTCATTTTTAAAAAAACAAAATAACAAATACATAAGCAGCATAGAGAGCAATAAGCATGATACAGAATTTCAAAACACGGTGATAGGATATTAACAATGGTTGTTACATTACCTAATGTCATCTTGAAAATGGTTGTACAGATAACCAGAGAGAGGCATGAAAGACTGATCAAACAATTACACATTAACAGTTCCTTTCAATAAACCAACAGATATTAATAGTGCAATTATCCTAGCTATCCTGTGTACATATACATTTTTTCCCTCTTCCTTCTTTTGTTTTCCTCTCCCCTCCTTCACCATTTGCATTTAAAATGTACCTACATATAAATTATCTACAATAAATATGTTTAGTTCTCATGATTGTCTCTGGATAAAGATCTATAGGTGATCTTTAATTTTCTTTATATTTCTCTAAGTCATCAGTATTGACTGCATTTGCTAATCATAAAATGTGACTTCTAGCTGGGCATGGTGGTGCATGCTTGTGATCCCAGGACTTCAGAGGCTGAGGCAGAAGGATCACCACAAGTTTGAGGCCAGCCTGGGCTACATAGTGAGTTCAGGCCAGCCTGCACTACAGAGCAAGAATTTTCTCAAAAAAACAAAAACAAAAACAAAAAAGACTTTTTACTTCTAATCTTTGTGTGGAAGTCTCCTGGCTAAATCATTTCTTTGTAAAGAGACCCCAACACTCCTGTTCATACCCCTGCTCGTCTCAGACCGTGAGAGCTCAGGCCCGGCTTGCCCTGTCAAAGCCATCATTCCTATCCTTCCTGAAAAATCAAGTCTGCTCAAGGGCTCTGAGAGCTCATGCGGGGTGTTCGAAGATAGGCCCTGCTCCTGAGAGAGCCGGCACGGAGGGTGCTAGACCCAGCCCCCGCTCGGTAACGCCAGTGAGGGGACAAGTGAGTGCCAGCTTTTCATTCCCCGCATCAGAGGTTACATTTATGGCTCGGCTCCTCCTGTGTCACTGCGATGCAGAGGGCAGCACAGCACAGCTTCATTTCAGTCCCTGTCTCGCAGAGCCCCGCATGCGGCGGCACATGCCTTGTACCCCTGCCCTAGGTCACCCTGTGGAGCCCAGTGCCAAGTTCTAGAGCCCCGTGTGGCAGAGGGGATCTGCCAGGCCAGCTTGAGGGTGGGTCCCATGTCCATTTTCTTGACTCCCCTGCCACCCTGGCCTCAGCCTCGGCCTCGCAGCCACCATGGGTTCTGCGCGAGGGTGGTCGGCCCAACACCTGCCCCCTGCACACCATGCTTTACAGAAAGCAACTCAAACTCCCACTCAGGACTCAGGAGGCCACAGTCACAGAGATCCAGGCCCTGGAAGACGAGGCCCTGCCAGCTGCTGGCCGTGCGGAGGCCCAGACAACCTGAGACACCAATGGCTGCTGTGAGGTGAGCCCAGGAGGAGAAGCACTGTCGGCGGGGCCCACCTGCTTGCATCACCCCGGAAAGTCCTAGACCCGCAGACCCAGAAAACCTGCAGCAAGAAACAGTCCACAGAGACGCCTCCACACGTGCACATGTAGAGTGGTCACAACCGAGTCTAGTGAAAATAAAATCACAGCTTACAGGGGCAGGCAGTAGGAGATTGGACCTATTGCAAAATAGCGTTCGTGCATAAAAGCAGTAGCTAACCCTGAAATAGCATCCATGCTTAAAAAGCAATAGCTCCCTTGGGCAGCACATAGGTCAAGCTCCCTCCTGACTCATTTGTTCTCCCACACCCCATGAGGTTACCATAATTAACCCCACTTTGCAGATGAAGAAACTGAGGCACAGGGCAGGTAAGTCAGTTTCCCAGGGTCACTCAGCCAGTACAAGATGGACCCAGAGTTCAGAACTGGGGTGATGTGGCTGAAGGTCCACACCATCAACAATGTGTCACACCACACCCAAAATGTGAGCGAGCCCTGAAGTCAGTCCAGCACGTGTCCACCAGCACAAATGAGAACGCTTTCAATATACCAAGGCAGAGAAATCAATGCACAGAATCATTAAATTAAAAGCAAACTTCAGAACAATCTGCACTTTGCCACTTATACTTTTTTAACAATCTGGGCATAAATAAACACACAAGACAAGTCTGGGGTTCCCAGGCTGCTAACAGTGGTACCTGGAGAGAGTCGAGGGAGCTGCAGACACTGGCACCATTTATCCCAGACCCGTCCACACCGTCCAAATTTTATGAGCACGGATCCTTTTGGTAACTTGAGAAGAAAATTAGTTGTTTTTTTTTTAAATGGCTCCAGGGTGCCTCTGGAGAAGCAGAACATAGCCAGGTTGAGTGGCAAATGCCAATTAGCCCAGCACTGAGACGCTGGGGCAGGAAGATTGTAAGTTCAACTCCCAGCAATTTAAAGAGACCCTGTGGATCCATCCATGAATCGAGGAGAGCTGGAGATGTGGCTCAGCAGTAGAGCCCCCTACGTGCGATTTCCCAAAACGGGGTAGGGGGGCCGTGGGCAGGTTGGACATAGCAGCGGTTCTTTTTGACCCTGGAGAATAGTGGACAAACAAAACACAGGACATCCAGGTCCTACACGACCTCAGGAAGCAGCTGCCTGCCACCCCAGGCTACCTACCAGCTCAGATTTCTAAGAGACAAGAACTTAATCCTCTTTTTTAACTAAACCCACTATTTTGTTTGTCACTATAGTATGTGAACCAATATCTCCATTATCGCAGCATCCTTTGGACTTGGTGCTGTGTTGCGGTGAATCACGGCCACTGTCTTGATCTGTAACCCATCTCGTCACGCTGCAGCCATCCTCTCACTCACAGGACCACAATTCCTGCTTCTGTGCAAGGCGTGGGCTGCGCAGCTGTACACTCAGACACCTTGTCTTCCGTGAGCCAAACTGCAAGGGTTGCCCCTAGCACCCCTCAGGCATCGTTCCCTCTGCTTCCATGCGAGAGCCCCTGATGGCTCACTTTCTTGAAAACTGAAACTCCAGTTGAGCATTTGAAAGCTTGACAAATACGAGGTGGAGATGCCCATGATGACCAGCATCCTGGCCTTGCAACAAGACGGGGAGACTGTCCCTTGGCCCCCAGAACAGCCTCTGTCTGGACAAACTAGACACTGGAGCTGAAACGCTGGTGGAGGTTTGTTGAGGTTTTGTTTGGTTTCTCAGGGTTGAGTAAGCCCCGCGGTACCTGCTTTGCAGGAAGAGTACAGGGTGAGTAAGCAGGGGGACATAAGTAGGAGCCCGCCCCCAGCTCGTGTCACAGCAGCCCATCTTGGCTGGTGTGGCCGCCTCCTCTTCTCGGCGTCACTGCATGTGACACGTCCCCCCACACGCTCTCCGACCCAATCCCTGTTTGTCCCACCCACACCCCCTGGGTCTCAGCCAGAACCCTGCCCCCAGCGCAGCTCTCCTAACTGCAAAGTGGGCTCAGGAAGCCTGCTCTGACCACTGCGTCTGTCGCTGCGTCTTCATCTGGCTGTGTCTCCATCTGGGGTACAGGCAGCCACTTGGTGGGGACTGTGTCTCGCCCACACCATTCCCTCTGGCATCTGGCAGGGTGTCTGGTAGGAAGCACACACCCAGTATCTGTCTGAAATGGGCGAAGTGTCCTGCCCTCAGCGAAGGCCCCAATAGCTCCTGCCCCACGGAGCTGGTAAGTAAAGTGGCACAGTAGGACTCTGCTGCACTTCCTACGACATTCCCACACTGACTTGGGGGCACCCGTGCAGCTCTGGCTTCAGGCCCTGAAGCCTTAGGAGCAAAACTGTGCCCCGCCAGGCATGGTGCTCAGAACCAGAAACCCCTTCCCCACTGGACCAGGAGACTCAAGATCCACATCCGTCAGAGTTTATTGTAAAGGGGATTTGCTGCCAGTCATTTGCTGTCAGGGGGCATATGCCTGTAATCTCAGCACTCAGGAGGCTGAGGCAGGAGGGTTGCTGTGAGTTCCAGGCCAGCCAGTACTACAATGTGAGTTCAAGGCCAACCTGAACTGTATAGCAAAACCCTGTCTCAAAAAGACAGAATGAAAAGAAGAGTAAGCTAAAAGGGATTCGTCCCCTTACAGCAAAGTGAGTGCCCCTTAGCACTCCAGCACAGCAGTGGTCCTACACTGAGTCACTCAGTGGCCTATAAGATCCACAGAGCAGCTTCCGCTGATGGGAGCACTCTGCTGGGTGGTGCAACGTGTTTAATAAGCCCTGTTCCGGTGGGTGCTGGCTTTGCCAGTGCACTGCTTTAATGGTCATCCACATGGGTGCTTCGCTCTGAGGTCCGAGGCTAAGTCTCCAGTCAGCCCAATGTGTGCGCTGTGCTTAGTGTTATGGATGCTGTGCTCAGAGGTCCCAGGCTATGTAACCGCCAGCCCAGTGTGTGCTTAGTGCTTAGTGTTAGGGTGAGTGATCAGCCCCTTAGTGCTATAGCAAAAGTCAGGCTGAATTCTGCAATAGACCAAAGAACTCTATTTAGAACAAAGTTTTATTAATTTGGACCAGTTGCCCCTCACCCCTGAGTTGCAGGTCAGGAATGTGGGCGCTTAATTGCCTTTGTTCCCACTTTATTTGGTTTTGGTTTCCATGGTAACAGATTGGAATGTTGCGTCCCTGGCCACGGTTGTTTTCCTTGTGCCACCTGACTAGGGCGAGCCCCGGTCATGAGCTCAGCTCTGTTCTCTATGTCCCCCTTTAGATAACCACACATTTCCTTTATGGTTACAATGTTTATCTAGGGCCAAGGAAGGGGTGAAACAACCCAGGCAAGGTTTGTCTTTGGAAAAGCATTCCAGGGCAAAGTGAGGACTGCAAAGTTAACTCTTTACAACCCCTCCAGGATGTTTCTCAAGACACATTTTGAGGCTTGCATTAAGACTAGAATTATTCTATCTTAAAATGGTATGCTAAGAGTCACCGTCCCTTACATTAGCTTTGCAACAGATTGTTCTTTAAATGCTAGCCTTACCAGCACTTGCCTTTGAGCTCCTACTAAGCGAGAAGATTCCCAGGGTGGAGCCCCCCGCGCCCAGCCAGGGGTGTAAATTGGAGGTTGGTAGCAGCCTAAATGGATCCAGAAATAGCTCTAGTGAAAACTCTCCTGCTCTGCAGTGCAGAGGAGCCCCATTGTGCCAGAGTCCCTACTGGGGCCAGCGGGTGGCGGGAAGGGGGTGGGTTTAGCGCTTGCAGCTGGCTTGCAAACACCAAAATTGGATACCAGTAATTCTTGTATTTGGTTTAATCCCAAGGTCTGATTCCTACACTTCTGAAAGGACAGAAATAGGCAAGCTATTCTTGTCCTCATCTGAGGGAGAAAGTAAGGCCCAGCAGGGTAGACAGCCTGAGCTCATGGAGGCTGTTACCAGGCGAGCCCACAAGGAAGGTGGGGGTTCTGCAGCCAAAAGCACACCCTGATGCTTGCTTGTGGGCCTGATGCCGTGCCGGGCACACAGCAAATGGGCACGTGGTGTGTGACTGACTGAAGGAGTGTACAGATGAAAGTAACTAAACTAGTGTCTCTGGAGCTTGAGTGAAGTGAGACTCCCTATTGGAGAAACGGCAATCCCTTGATCCTAGAAAGTGTAAAGCCCCAATTTGAGCAACATGGTAAGTTCCTGTCCTTGAAAGTAGCAAATTCTCATGGCAAAATATAATTTCCACACTTACCGCTGATAAGAGTGTTTTACCATTCCTGAAAAGAAACAACAAATTTTAAAAGTGCTGGCATTATCCATAGACCTCAGGTGCCACCAGGCAACCCCAGTGCAAAACTAGACCAGACCAGAGCAGAGGGAGCAGGCAGGAGATAGGAGGGAAGGGGAGAGGAGGGGAAGGCGGAGAAGGGGAGGGCAGGGGAGAGCCCATGGAGGGCAGGGTCTGCGGCACTGTCTTCAGGATGTCCTCAGCACCTGGAGCTGGGGGACCTGCTGGCCCCTGTCCAACTCTCTAAGGGTGGTGACAAGGAACCTGATTATGGTGCCTTCCCCAGCTGGGCGAGCAGAGAAGGTGGGGGTGGGAGGTGACCTGGCTCCAGGACATGGGGCACAGAGGGTGCCTTCAGTCCTGAAGAAAGCCAAGGAAGGCCTTCCTTCACTGTGATTTGCTGCCTCCTCTTCAGTTGGACTGGCCAACAAAGACAACGCTGAGGACATGCATGACAATCCGCTCAGCCCCTAAGGGGCCAGACGGGCTTTGAGCAATGCCCAGCAGAGGCAGCCCACTACTCCTTTCTATCTCTCCCTCTGTCCTCCACACATCTGAGTATGGAAACTATTTAGCCCACCCAGATCCTGTGCTTTGTAAACACCAACGTTTGTCTTAGGGCTCTGACATTCCCGTTGCCACGTCTTACATCCTGAGCCACTGCCCACGCTCTTCGGTAGCACCTTGATGTCAACTCTCTTGCCTTTTTCATGGCTTTCCACACATCGCGCTGCCACTCACACTCAGGGAGCTGCTTGTTGGAAGAATAATGTTGCAGGGTGGGGATGTAGCCCAGTGGCAGAGCCCTTGCCTAGCATGTATGGGGCCCTGGGTTCAACCCCCAGTACCATAAAATAAATAAGTAAAAATAAAAGAACATTGTTCACCCCCAAATACTGTTTTCCTGTTGCGCTGTCTCTTCTCTCACTTCAGAATTTACTTTCACAATTAGAAAAAGAAGCCAATAAATTCAGCCACATGATGATCTAACAGGCACCGAGTTGGGTGCCCTGCCTGGAACGTTTTAGATCTGGTGTAAGCAGGATCACACAGGATTGGGAGACAGTTCAAGGCTAAAGAGAACATGTGTTCTGTTTCTAACCAAGCGGGTATATCTTAGTAAGAAACTTTAAGACCAGCTCTTATCAAAAAGATGAAGTAAGATTTTGGTAGTGAAGCTGGTTCTCTGATAACAGACGTGAGCCGCAAAGAGCAGCCTTTTTAGAAAAAGAAAAGCTATCATCTGCAGCCTAGGACACTTATTAAGACGAGATTTAACCAAAGACTATAAAATCTTAAATGGTAGATAATAAGGTCAGGCCAAGTTACTATTTTCAGCTCAGAACAGATGATGAGACAGGAGGACATAAATGGAAATTAAAAGAAAAGAGATTCAGAACAGATCAGAAGGTTACCGAAAATAATCAATGGCTGAAATGACTTTCTGGACTCATTCGCTTGTGCTGAAAATATTAGGTCATTGAAAAAGTAATGAGATGGTATTCTTGGGAAATGGAATAGTTAAAATGAATGAGTCCAGACGGATCCAAAGATTTTAATCATCCCAAAGAGAAACACTTATCGGGACGCCACCTCCCGAGCCAAGTGCTGGGTCAGCCTGGGGAGACAAGAAGGTGTAGGGTAAGAGACCTTAGCCTGTTGCACTCTGTGGGTGTTTGTGGTTCTTTCAGAGGTGTTTAATCAAGAGGTCTTTATGAGTACTGTTCCCTACAGGATCTTGGGGAAAACAACAAGGCAGAGACTACAGAAAAAGACCCTTGGAGTTCGAGCTCAGCCAAGCTCCCTGCAAAGCTCACACCAGTCACGCATCTTCCAATGCATAATTCCAGGACCAGACAGTGCAGGAGCAGCCTCCTCTGTCACTGAACAGCCCCAGTCATTAGCCACACCTGCTTCTGTGCGGTCTGGCCTCCTGCCACGGCCCGGTGGGTCTCATCCTGTGCTCTGAGCTGCATATGTATCTCTTTGAAGCTGGTAACCCAAACCATGATTAGGCAGCTCAAGCCAAACACTCTCATCTCCCTCCTATGGCACGATCTCCACACTCTGCCTTCCTTCAGTGATGCATGGATATGTGCCCATGTACTCCCCAAAGTGGGGCACCCCCCATGCAACCTGTATTCCCAAAGGGAGCTGAGCAAAGATAACTACCATCTGAGAAACAGCAACTCCGCTGAGGCAGCCAAATAATACAGGCGGTAACTCCTAGTCACCGCAACCCCAATATGCCAGACTCTGTATAGTATATACAGAGATGGAGATAGAGGTAGATAGATAGACAGAATTCCAACCCACACAGGGGCCCATATCAATATTCCCATTTTATAGATGAAAAAATGAAAGTTCAAGACCAAACAACTTGTTAGAGCCAGGGATGTAGCTCAGTGGCACAGTGCCTGCCTAGCAAGCATGAGGCCATGAGTTCAACTCTTGCTACCAATATATATATATATATATATATATATATATATATATATATATATACTGACAAAAAAGAAAGATGTGTTACGCACACATAACAACTCGCTACAAGGAAGGCAATCATTAATAACGTGAACATGTGCTAATAAAATAAAATAAAACATATTTGGGTCAGGGATACGGCTCAGTGGCACAAGTGCCTGCCTGCCAAGCGCAAGGTCCTGAGTTCGATTCCCAGTACAAAAAACTTGCTAGATTAATCACTTCCCCGCCACTAGGACGGAATACCTGAGACCCACAGCTTGAAGCAGGAAAAGTGTGTGCGGCTCATGCAGTCAGCGCATGGTTTGTGAATCTAAGGCAGAGACAGCATGGCAGAAGGCGCGGTGGAGGGAGGCTGCTCGGAGCATGCCGGCCAGGCAGCGGAGGGGAGGGTGGAGTCACGGACAAGGCCACGCCTTTTCTTGCAAGTCCTGCCTGCGGCGACCGATCCTTCCAGGCAGTCCTTGAAGTGCGAGGACCGCTGCATGGTCACTGGGCTCTGCCCGGGGTCCACACTGCACACCTTTTCCTGAGCCAACTTCTATCTGTATCCTTGTGCCAGGTCAACCTTTCTCGGGAGTGGAACAGCCTTACTGCTTCCCGTGCATCCTTCCAGAGACTCATGAGACCTGAGGGGTGCTGGGGCCCCTGCAGATATCCCAGGACGGGCTTCCAAGGAGTTGGCTGTGATCAGAGGACTCGTTGGAGGGCTTGGAAGTCCAATCCCAACACAGATGACAATTCCAAGCCCCCCCTCGTTTGGCCGCTCAGAACTCATGTGAACAGGGCTGTCGTGTCGGACAGCTGCGAGGATCTGAGACACTGGCAAATCTCATGCAGACTTTCCCATCTGGTATTCACTCACAGGACTGGGGTTTTTTTTCTTAAATAAATCTGTTGGCAAAATCTTTGGTTCTAATTGCGAACATAATGCATATTCATTGTCAAAGACTAGAAAACATAAAATACACAAAAGAAAACGTGACTGGATGCCCCCGACCCAAAGGTAAGTAAAACCGAGACCAGGCCCTCGTCCTTGTCAGTCAGTCACTTTTCCATGAATATGTAGCCACGTCCCTGATGAGACAGAATTTCATAATTTTTTCTTAGCAAGAAAATCTGCAAGTTAAGAGTTGCCAACCACTTTCACGTCTAACAAGTCATCTTGGGACACGGTTTTCTTCTTTGTTCTGGGAACAGTCATGTGGGAAGTCTCTGCCAGTCCTGCAGATTTAAGGCAGCAGCATCAGCATCCAGAGGCAAGGATGTCAGTCATGGGCATGATTCCCCCTGACACAGGCTGCCTGTCTCTCACTGTGGGTACCGAAGCTGGACGTCTCTGCAGGTGCCAGAGGCAACTGGCAGAGCAAACAGCCTTCTCGGGACAAAGAAACCAAGACTCCCAACTTCATCTCCTTAGGCTCCTAGTTTCCAGACATTTCTGGTGACTATAGCCAGCCTCGTGCGGGGGCCTGGACTGCCAACCTGTTGCTGCTACAGGCAGAGTTGCAAGCATAACACATGGCCGGGACCAGAGCCTCTACCGCGCAGCCACCGACACGCTGTGGGCAGTCTCCAACCAACTGTGTAGCAACACCTTGTGGCTAAGAGCAGGACCAGGCAGGTCAGGCACTGTGCTTAACTGCTGCACCGTCCTTAGGAGGGTAAATCCATGCACACATCAAGACAGAGCATCACGGTTCTGTTGCTGCACTTTAGGGTGCTCTATCCATCTGTCCATCTGTCCTGCTTCCACCCACCCATCCACCCATCCGTCCATCCGCTCATCCGTCCACCTATCTTTCTCCCATCCATCCACCCATCCATCTAAACATTTAGTCATCACTGAATATTTTACATGGGTAAGTGCAGCACTAGGGTCTGGGATAACATGGCATGAAAACGTGCACTGGCCCTGTAGCTGAGCCAGGGAGAGAGTTCCTACTCAGAAAATTTCATTATCCAATGCATAAATTTTCCCCTTGGAAGCAAAAGAATGCAGTTCTCTGCAAATGTGTAACAGAGGACACATCTTGTAGCTGAGATGCAAGGCACTGTTGGAAGGTCACCAGGGGAGGGGAGGGGACAGTGGGAGTGGAAGCAGAATGTGCAAAGGCCCTGTGGCCTGGAAGGTGCCATGTGGTTGAGAAACTGGAAGGCAGTGGCCGGGTGTGAAAGGAGAGAGTGAGATGTGTGGGTGAAAGAAACAGTAATGGAGCCACTAAGCATGTGCTGACGCCATCAAACCAAGCTTTAAGTAAAGTATTTATTGAGAAGTACAAGCTACTTAAATCTGAATGACACAGGAGTCTGGACTTGACCTGAAGTCTTGCAGCCACTTAGGCACTAGGTGGAAAGTAAATAAAGGCTGCCTAGAAGAAGGCGCCACCCCAAACTTAAAGGCCCTGCCTGCTCCAGCTCTTGCCTGCCTTCTCTCTCTCTTCTCCTGCTGTCCTCAGTCCCACCCACATCCAGGCCCGTGAACCGCCAGATGTCTCCCACACCATGTGCCACACACTCACATACCTTTCAGCCTCTGCTCCATCCCTGAGGATGCAAAGTTCCCTCCTGTGTGACAAACTCCTGCACACTCTTCCAAGTCCAGCTCAAAAGTCACCTCTTTGAAGTTCTCCCTGTCTCCTTGCCATGTGCACCAGCGATGGGGTTAATTTTTCCTCCTCTTGTGTCCTTTCCTTTATTCAGGAGGGGAGGTTATTTGGCTCACTTTCTCTTGTGTTCTTGGAGTGATTTGCACACTTACACAGTTCTACTTCAGTGCTGCACTAGTTAGGTGCTTGTGTTCCCTGAGGTCAAGGACCGAATCTTAGTCCCTTCCGTTTCTCCGCAAATACCTTAGTTCCTGACCTGGGTGTTCCTGTGTCTTGGGGCTCATCCCAGCCAGGGGTCCAGTGACAACTCTGAAAAGGATCTGCCTCCCAGAGCTGTGGCTCACCTTGAACTAAGGTGGCCACTGTGGACAGAGCAGACCCTCAGACTGGACTGGGAAACCCCAAGTGGAGGTGCCAGGCCCCGCCTCCCCAACCACCACTGCAAAGACTTGCTCTCCTACCTGCTCCGGCAGCCAGGGAACCTGCCAACCCCAGCTGATCTGCCCACCACCTGTCTTCCCATTATTTTAATGTCTGCTTCTTCCTAAACTGGCTGCAATTCTGGACTGGATGAAAGTGGAAAAGCTTTTGGAAGCATGTAGAAAAGTCAGTCAAGCAGGAGCAGGCCTGTAATCCCAGCACTCAGGAGACTGAGGAAGGAGGATCGCTGCAAGTATGAGCACAGCCTGAGCTACATAGTGAGTTCAAGGCAAGCCTAGACTGCCCAACAAAACCCTGAAAAACATGTTTAAAAAAACCTTCAGAAACCAGGAGGGAGACGCCGATTTAAAACCCTGAGAAACTACACGGGGGGACTTTCTGCCTGCCCACCTGCGGGTCCCCTCTGGGTCCATCGCCCTCCTCTCTCTATCCACCCTCACTCTCTGACCTTCCACGCCCCAGGGGCCGTCTCAGTGCTCACGTGATCTTTAGGGCTCTAGTCAAATCTCAGTAAAGACTGATGGGCGCACGGCTTATTTCTGCTGTTGTCCTGATCATTTTCTTTCCATCTCTGGTCAGTCAGGTCCCCTGGCTCAACACAAAAGTCAGCACCACCAGCGGGGGCGCCGGCGACTGGCCCTCAGGAAGGGTGGACACGAAGGAGGTCACCTGGCAGGACTGCAGTGCTCTGTGAGCCTTTGGGAGGACCTTCTCTTGTGCGTGTGCACGTGTGCACGTGTTGTACTGTGCGCATGTTCACATGTCCCATGCGTATGTGTGCGAATGCGCATGTGCTGGCTTGTGTGCATTTGTGTCCACGTGCGCATTGTGTCCGTGTGCACATGTGCGTTCGTGTGGACATGTGCATGTATGCGCGTGTAGCTCACACAGACTGAGGGCAAAGCCCAGCTGGCAGGAAAGGAAACGCCCGGGTCAAACTTCACCCACTACCTGTGTCCTCGGTGCGAGGCGTCGTTTCCCGAGCCCCACAGAATGGTGACCTGGGTCCCGGTCTCAACAGAGAATCCAGGCCACACGCTGAAGTGCGAGCGTCGCCGGTGCGTGCGGGGGTCCGCGGCCGGGGACACAGAGGACACGGAGGGCCAAGGTCGGACCCGAGCGGCGGTGCCCAGCGCGCGGGGAGGAAGGCCGGCGCGGGGCGGGCGCGGTGGCTGGGACCTGGCCGGGTCGGCCGGGCGGAGAGGGCGGCGACCGGGCACAGCCAGCCGGGCAGGACCGCGGAGGCCGCGGGCCGAGGGCGCGGAGGGCCCCAGGGTGCCCGCCGAGGCGAGGCTTCCGGGGGGCTGCGGGCAGGGGCAGCAAGGCGTCGGTGCGGGCAGGCGGGCCCGCGCCGGGCTGGCTGCGGGGTCCGCGGGAACGGGGCCAGAGCCCGGCAGAGGCGCGGCCCCACCGTGCCGCCAGGCCCAAGGTCGCGCAGGGACGCTTCACCCGCGCCGCGGAGCCGGTTCCCGGCCAGGCCCGCACGCGTGCCGACGGCACCCTCTGCCGGCCACAGCGCACCGCGGGGCCCCGCTGGGAGCCGGGCGAGAGCACCAAAACGAGATCGCGGGGGCACGCTACCCTCCCCGCATTGCTCCTTGGTGAGGGGCAAAATTAAAAAGCCAAGCGAAAACAACCCCACGCCCGCCGCACAGAAAGCCCCGCGGCCGCGGCCGGTTCGGTGTGGACAGCGACCCGGAGCCGGGGCGGAGCGAGGCGGGGCGGGCAGGACGCAGCAGCTGCGAGAGGCGCCGTGCGCTGCGCAATGCTGCCATCTGCCGTCCGCGCGGCGCAATGCTGCCATCTCTCGTCTGCACGGAGCAATGGCGCCACCTGCCGTCCGCACTGCGCAGTGCTGCCACCTGCCGTCCGCGCTGTGCAATGCCGTCGTCCTCGGTCACTCCCAGGCCTCTGGTCGCCTCCAGAACAGGAGCAAGTCCCTTTGGGGGGTGTTTGCTATTGGTTTTTAATTTTTACATCTTAAAACAATGTGTAAGCCTCTAAAGAGAGAAAGACACACACAAAAACGAAATGAAGGATGCAATAGCTCACGGGCCCTCTGGGGTCAGGAATGGGGTCCGAGGTCACGCTGTGTCATGGTCCCAGAGCCCCTGGGGAGGGGTTTGTGCCCCACAGCTGTTCGCTTCCCGGGCCAACTGCCTCCATCCGTAGTGTCACAGTGGAGCTGTCCTGCAGGACTGCTGTGGGGGTCAGATAGCACAGTCCTGATGAACGTGGACAAGTTTAAAGCCTCGTGTCCCCAGATATGGCCATGTTCAAACTTTTGTTCCAAGGTGACCAAGCAAGATGGCCCCGCAAGTCTCTGGTACTGAGGGGAGAATGCCGGTGCCTTGATTCCACTGTGCACATCCTGTTTCCAGTTTTTAAGAGGTGGTTTTTGTGAATGTTTCACTCATGCCAGCCCAGGTAGAATGGGCTGAAATTTAGCTTTTTTGATGCCTCTCAGGTAAAGCCTCAGATTGTTTATGGACAGAATTAGATTGTACTTCATTATGTACAAGGTACAAAACCACTTCAGGCAAACAGCATCCTGCTTATTTAGGGTTATAGTAGCCCCTCTGCAGTAATGTTCCTTCCAAAGGTGTTACATGTAGTCAACAGCAGTCCAAAACTATCTGATGATACAGTGAAGTATTTTGAGAAAGACCACACTCACATAATTTTTATTTTAGTTATATTTACAAGGTTATAATCATTCTATTTTGTTATTATTTTTAACCTCTTATTGTATCTAAATTATAAGCCCTTCTCATAGGTATGTATGTGTAAAAAAAGACACATGTAGAGTTCCATACTACCTTCAGTTTGGGGCACTCAGGAGTGATCTTGGAAAGTGTTCTACAGAAAGAAGAACATAAGTATGGTACTGTAAGTAAGAGAAAATCGAGGTTGATGGAGGCTAATTTGCCCACAACCACAAAGCAAGTAAGTGATGAAATTAATTTGGAGGAGGATGATCAAGTTTAGAAGACAGCCAGCCTTAGGCACGGAAGTAGAAGTGCTATGGGTTATATCAGAAATGTCTCTGAAAGGCCTCATATACTCATAGGCAGGACCTTTTAGAGGTGACTGGATCATGAGGCCAATATAGCTAACTTGTGCAAGGAGGCAGAGCCTGGTTGAAAGAGGGAGGTCACTGCAAGAGTGGGCTGGAAAGGCGCCTCTCCCTTCCTGGTTCCCCCTCTCCCTCTGCCCCTTGGCTGCTATGTGTGAGCATGTCTCCTCTCCCAGGCCTTTGCACAGTGCTGTTTTCTTTTTAAGGCTTCCAAATACAGACCAAAACTTCTGAGCCATGAGCCAAAACAGACCACTCTCCTTTAGCTTGTGGATGCTGGGCATTAGGTTTCAGCAACCAGAAAAGTGACCGAGACAGATTTTAGTACCAGAGAAATGGGGCCATTGCTGTGACTACTGGACCATGTAGTTCAGAAGCCTTTGGAACTCATTTGGAAAGGTTTGGAGATGACAGCTAGAGAACCTGTAGAAAGCTGTACGCTGAACTTGGTGGGAGGTTCTAGTTAGAATTCGGAAGACCAGAGTGCTAGTAAAAATGCAAACATTAAAGACCAGGCTCAGGAGGTTTCATTTGGGAACAAGGTCTCAATTGGCCGTTGGACTTGAAACCATGAGTATTGCACAGGCAAAAAAATTTATCTATGTTTTGCTCATCTTCTGAGACCTTGCAGAAGACTGAGATTTTGGGGTACAAGACTAATTACTCTGGCAGAGGGAATTTCAAGGCTATTCAATGTTCAGGCTGCAGCATGGATAGTGCTTGTTGCTTTTAGCAAGGTCTGCTGTCAGAAGCAGGAGCAAAGAGCCAAGTTAAATCGTTTGAAATTTTTTTTCTGGTAACCAGAAAGGGAACACCTGTAAAATGGGGGCCTACAAAGTATTGATCAATCAAAACTTGGTTGTGAAAACATTAGCACTAAAAAGGCAAGTAGTCTGCATTCAGACAATGAAAGGATGGCTTTCTGCTGATCCTGAAATTAACAAGACCCCACTCTTCAAAAGCTCAAAAGTTCAAAAGTGAAAGACTTTGCTTTGAGAGGAGAGGGCCAGGGCACTCTACTTGTGAACTGGGTTCCTAGGATTTGTTTCATAGTGTCCAGTCAGGCAGATACTCAGAAACCTCTGCAGCCCTTTATTCAAGGGGGCCTGGCTACAGCTCAAGCTGGTGGCAGAACCTGGAGTCATCCACATGGTCCTGGTTTTATTGACATGCAGAATGGCAGTGTTGTGGGGTCAGGAAGGCTCCCGCCCAGATTTCAGAAGACCTAGGAAGCCAGGTCAGTGGCTTGAAGGTCAGTGTGAGAAGCTGTGTGAGAGAAGCTGAGAGTGAATGGGAGACCCTGGGAGGTTAGAAAAGCTAGGACCATGGAATGTGGGCTGAAGAAAGCCACAGGCAGTGAGCAAAGCTATCCCAAGAGACAGGCATGAAAGCTGAAACCAGCCATGCCACAGGGGTGGCGCTGCCCAAGCCCTTCAGAGTTTATATCTTTGCCTTGGGTGCTGGACACTGAGCTGCAGAATTTGATTTGCAAGGTTTCAGTCTTGCTCTTGTCCCCAGCTTTCTACTCCCCTATTCCTCCCCTTTAAAATAGGAATGCAGTGCTTACCCTGTGCCATTTTTTGTTGGAAGTGTTTAACTCTCCTTTTGTTTTCACAAGGACTCAGAGCTAAGAGTTTTCCTTGTGTCTCAGAGGAGACTTTGAATTTTGATTTTTCAATAATACTGAAACTGTTGGGACTTTGGCAACTCTGAAAGATGAATAAATGTATGTGATATAAAGAGATGTGCCCGAGTCTCTTGGAGAACAAGGGCAGGATGTTATAGTCTGTAACAAAAATGTCTACCAAAAGCTCCATGCACTCATACGAAGGGCTTTGGAAGATGATTGGATCCTGGAGAGGCCGTAACTGACTTGCTAGTGGGAAGTGGGGTCTGATTGGAAGAGGTGGTCATTGGTGGCAATACCTGGAAGGGTGGAACTCCTTTACAGCTACTTGCTTTTCTCTCTCACTCTCTCTCTCTCTCTCTCTCTCCCTCTCTTTCTCCCCCCCGCATATCTCTTGCTTCCTTGCCACCATGGTGTGATCAGCTTTCCTCTGTCCAAGTTCTTCCACCCTGCCCTCTACTGACTGAGACAGTGGACAGCCAAGACTGATGTGCAAGCTTGTCTCACCACATTCCCACTACATGCAAACCCTCGTGCTTCCCCTACAATGAGGCCCCACCCAGGAGACCCAGGCTCTCCACCAGAAGGGTAAAATTATTCTAGAACTGAAAAGTATGGCAATGAAGAAGGTAAAGTATGTGGACATTTTTAATTTCACTATCAAAACCACATGGAAATATGCAGAGTACCAAGGAGCAGAGGTGTTTGTTTTCATTAATTCATCCACTCAAATTCATTTAAATAATAAAAAGAACTTTAGAAAAATAAGAGAGAGTTCATTTTTCTGGCCTCCTGAACCTCAAGCTGAAACTTGTAAAAGGATGGGAAGAGCTTTCTCCATTCTGGATCAGATGTAGGATATAGGCCTGGCTGGGTCTCCACTCACCCTGTGGACCTAAGAGAAGAGCCAGTTATGGGGGGTGGCCCAGGCCCCCAGAACTCTGTGTGAAAACCACAGCATGGGGGACCCCTGAGAATGTTAAGCTACACTGAGCTACAAGCCCCACCTCTGGATATTTCCATAGCCCCTCCCCACATACCACGACCCCACCCCCAAGTGGCAGTTATATAATTATTCAGCATCTGTATTATTTGCTTAATGTCTCTATTAGTCAAGAGTTCTCCATAGAAACAGAACTTATAGATGATAGATAAGTAGATAAATAATAGATGTTGCACACACAGATGAGAGACAAAGAGGACTGATTTATTTATTTAAAGAACTTAGCTCACGTGACTGTGGAGACTAAGAAATTCCACCATCTGCAACAGACAAGCTAAGGACCCAAGAGAGGTAATGACGCAGTACTAGTGTGAGGCAGAAGGTCAGACATCAGCCCTCTAATGTCTTCTTAGCCATTTTGTTCTCTCCAGTGCTCTGAGTTCTGGTTAGCCATTTTGTTCTCTCTCTGATTCAGTGAGGACCACATCTAACCGCATGATAGGGAGGAGGAAAGGCAATCTGCCCTGCACACTCTATCAAGTCTCCTTTCCATCCCACACAAACACCTTCACAACACCCTGAGGGTAACAATGGACCAGACACCTGGGCACCCTGTGACCTAGCCAAGTTGACATGTAAGATTAACCATCCCAGTGTCCTCTGCTTGGGTAACCTGAAGTTACCCAAGCCACTGACTCATTCTTTCTCTTGCAAGATGTAGTCCCAGAACACAGCCCAGCATAAAGAAGATGCTACATAAATGTGTGCCAAGCGAATGAGGCACCCGATCACAGCCACACTCACCCGAGGGTGGAATAACTCCTGCAGTGAATTGAAACTTGAAGATCCATCGGGGATGACCTGGCCAGTCCCCACCAGAAACAGGGATGGGAAACGAAGAAGCAGGAGCTAAGCGTCGTGAGGGAGTTTAGGAGCATAAGGGAGCCCACCATAGGCCAGTGGAAACATTTGCAGGCCACACAAGCACCTCAGACTTCCTATAGTCACCCCTCTGAACAGCAAGAGGCCAGTGAGGCTCACTTCGGTCTTCCTTTCTGTATTACTATAAGTATAAATTATGATTTCTATCTGTAATTATTCACTCAATATAGTCAGAATATGATTTCAACATATACCCATTCTTTTTCCTGTGCTGAGATTGAACCCAAGCTCTTTGCACTGAGCTACAACCCCAGCCCTTTTTGGTTTTTACTTTAGGACAGTCTCTCACTAAGTCACTAAGTTGTTCAGGCTGGTATCAAACTTGCAGTACTCCTGCCTCAGCCTCCCACGGTGCTGGAACTGCAGGTGTGAGCCACCATACCCGGCTTCAGTGTAAAAGTACTAAGCCTTTGATGTTCACACTAAGGACACCTCTCAGTTTGGACCACCACATCCCAAGGCTCTGGTATTCTACAGCCATCCCACCCTGAACGCGCCTGATCCTGGCTGATCCCTGAAACTAAGCAGGGTTGGGCCTGGTTAGTACTTGGGTGGGAGTCCAAGGGCCCAGTAGCTAGTCACATCTGCCTCATGTCCAGCATGGGGGGCCAGGGCAACAGCAGACCTCGACACTTCCAGCAGGGACATGTGGCATCCTCTCAAGCGCTGATACCGAATGAAACAGACTTGAGTTTCAGTAGGATGAAGAATCTTTATCCCTGTGTCTTCTCTATTGTGAGAAGAATAGAACCAGTGTCACCACGTACCTGAAGCCTGTGAATCCAAACAGGGCCAGAACTCCAGACCTGCCCCACTCTTCACAGCTGATGAGACTAGGGCCTGCCACTCGGCGTCCCCAGGTGCAGTGAGCTTGCACATGAGGCGGAGCACTGTAGGGAGACACCTTGAAGTGCAGTGAAAGCCTGAACTTTGCACTTTGTTCCCAGCACCATTCAAGATTCCAAACCTGACATGGGAAATGAAAAGGAATTCCCAGGCATTTGAGAAGGAAGTTTGTCCCCCAGAGGCCACTGTAGAGGGGATTTCATGGTTGCCTTCCATGGGGGGCATTGGTGTTGCCCAGTCCTTTGCATGGGCTTCTAGGCCAGCCAGACCCAAGAATGTGCAAAGCAAGCAAACAGCTATGCACAGAATCTGTGGCACTCTTACCATAGCCAGATGCTCTGCCATTCTGGAATTACCCAAAGCTCAGAGAGATGCGGCCTGGGACACCCAGAGAGTTAGCATCTCCTGTAACGATGCCAAGATCAGTCCTATTAGGAAGAGAGTTGCAAGCCCTTGCGGCCTGAGCACTGCTGAAGATCCTCTTTCCCCTGCCTGCTTTCCCACCCTCTGCTCACCTACAAATTTGCCTTAAAAGCAGCTTCTGAGTGTCACCAGCATTTAGGAATCTGCCTCATTTGTAATTGCCCACCACCACCCTCTCCCGAATGTTACCAGACGCCTGTCCCCATCCATGGTCTGTCAGCCTGTGCTTCTCAGAAAAGTAACACCGGGAGGAGAAAGGGTGCAAGGGGCTTTTCTGACTGCTTGCAGTTTTTTAAGCTGCTGGTGTGCGTCCAGCACCTTCTCTCCCATTTCCCTCCCATTGTTGGTGCCAGCTGGTGGGCCTGGGCCCACGGTGCGCTTGCCAACGTGTGTCATTCTACTCTGCACAATAAAGCCTGGCTGTTTTCGTCCCTAAGAGGAAAAGAGGAGTTTCGGGCACACTGTGAATTACCTACATGAAATAAAAATGGGGTGAGATGCTTCCTGCTGAAATGGGAACAGAGAGAGGGAGGTCAAAGTGTACCCTGTTCTTAGGCCCTGCTGGGTACTCATGAGCTTGCAGGACCACTGGGGAGGACAAACCTAAGGATGCAGGTATAAGAGAAAAAGGCAGATGGTGACTGTGAAGAAGGTGGGGGAAAGGAGAGAGACTCCTGTGGCCTGTTGGCAGGGAGGAGGCATCTTGCTGAAGCCCTGTGTGGCAGACAGAAAGACAGCTCACCCAGGCCATCCTGCTTCAGGAAGGGCTTGCTGCCCAGCCCCAGGAATGTGGCCTCCAGATGTGAGCTTGGATCCTCTCCTGCAAGAGCTGCCCTGGCAAGAGCTTGCTGCATGGAGTGGACACCAAGAGGAGCTTGCACACAGTCCCATCTGGGGCCCGAGAGGCAAAGACCCTGAGGGCTGGTCATCTTGGCACACTCTTGGGTCTGGCTGGCCCAGAAGCCCATGCAAAGGACTGGGCAACACCAATGCGCTCCACGGATGGCAACCATGAAATCCTTTCTATGGTGGCCTCTGGAGAACAAGCTTCCTTCTCAAATACCTGGGAATTCCTTTTCATTCCCCATGTCAAGTTTGGAATCTTGAAAGGGATTCACACAAAGGAGCCACTGCCCAGGCCAGTTCTCACAGCAGGGCGCCTCAGGTTGGCAGGGGCTCTTCAAGGTCCACACTGCATCTGACCTTGTGCCCCTGCCCTGTCTTCTTTCTGTTCACAGGTGGAAAGTGCTAATAAAGAACTTGTGATTGCACCCCAAATTCCACCTCAGGCTCAGCTGCCAAAAACCCAGACTTCAAAGACCTAGTGGTGTGTCCAGCACCTCACTGGATATTTTACCTGTGTTAATCCTTGTAATCTGCACTATTGTGTGATATGGACAAAATTTTAAGTATACATACAGAGAAACAAATAGAGATATTATTAGTCTTAGTCTGTGTTCTGTTGCTATCACAGAATATCTAAGACTGGAAAGTTTATAAGGAATTCTATTTTTTGTAGTTCTGAAGATGTGAAATCTAAAGTCAAGGGTCTGCAACTGGTAGAGGCCTTCTTGCTCATGAGGGCTTTCTGCAGAGGCAGCTGAAGGCATCATGTGGTGAAACAGAACCAGTACACTAGTCAGAGCTCATTTTAACAGCAAAGCCACTCCCTCGGCAGCTCACCAGCTTGTGAGTGGATTAAGGAGTTCAATAGGACAGAGCCCTCATGCCTCATTCCCTCCCCAAGTTCCGACCTCCAGATACTACTATGGTAGGACCTTAGGGAACCTGAGGAACAAGCACTCAAACCATAGCAAGTGCTCTTTCACAGCTGAGGAAACCGAAGCTCTCCAAGGCTTGGTAACTTGGCCTTGGGTCCCAGGGTCACACCTGGGGTTGAACTCAGCCAATGTAGCACCTGTGCATACTTCCTCCTTTCTTCTGCTCCTACCTGCTAGAGGTACCGGAAGGGAGACCCTTTAAAATGAGCGAAGATGGGAAGAGCTGCAGAGAGTCACTTTCTGGTGAGATGTCGGGGTTTCTTGGATGGTCTCCTCCCAGCTGGCTGCTGACTCCACTGCCTGCCTTCCAAAATTGGACAGCGTGGCAGACCACTGGGGCCCCTTCTGTCCCTCTCAGACAGAAGCTTTCTTTCCCTCAATAAATATATTCTGCTCCTAACCTCTGTTGTTCCTAAAATTCATTCTTCAATTTTAGAGGACACGCACTCGTCCCCGATATGTTTCTGTTTGGGAGTTTTTATTTTCCTGTATCATTTTGTAGTTCCCCACGAAGATCTTTGGATGGAGGTAAGAGTTTGCTTTTGTTTCATAGACTCTGGATTGGGACACATTTAGGTAACAAATTTTTATGCTTCAAATTCTGCTATGCTTTTGCCTGTTGCTTGTAATTGCTTATGCTTTGTCTCTAATGTGGCTTTGTTAAAATGTTGATATAAAGTCCCTGGGAAGGGCAAAGTCCTCGGCAGCATGCTCGGGCCCCCTTCTGTCCCTCTCTTGAGCAGAAGCTTTCTTTCCCTCAATAAATACCTTTTGCTCTTTAAAAAAATTGGGCAGCAAAGTTCATATATAAATGCTGCAAAGAGTGTTACATTTGCTTTGTGTGTGGGTCCCGAGCGAGTCAGCAGGCTCTGGGCCTCCTGACTAAGTTCTTCCACCACGCTCTGTGCAACCTGCCTCCTCCTAGGCTGCCCCAGAGCTGGAATAATTCAGGAAGAGCAGGCTGAGCCTGCGCATCAGGCGCCAGGTTGGGAGGATGTATAAAGTACGACCAGCACAACAGTTGCTTCGCTCGATAGATTTTCATCTGCAAGTGCAGCGCCCCCACAGCTCTGTATTTCTCCCTTGTTATGCTGCCCATAATTGGGATAAAGTAGATAATGGCCCTGTAGTAATTGTTTAGTGGTAAAAATAGCTATTCTTTACATAGGCACCGTTAATAAAGAGATTTTCTAAAAGCCAAAATAGAATTCTTCATTAAGCAACATCATTAAGTACTAGACTCTAAAATATAATACACAATTAAGGTGAGTTTTTAATACTAATAAATAAAATCATTTGAAACCTAATTCCACTAGGCTTCCAATGAATGCTTCACCTCGTGCAGCTTCCCCGGGGCCCGGCTCTCACCCTGCACTCTCCACTCCAAGGTGCCCTGGTGCACGTCTGGGTTTCACCAGGCCTGATGTTTGTCAGTCTGACCACTCAGTCCAGTGCAGGGATCCAGAAGATGCCAGCCCCAAACGCCACATCGGCGTGAAGCTCACTGGAGCCGAAGGCTGATGCAGGAGGAGTTCCCTGCGCTTCCATTCTTGCCTAAAAGCAAAGTATAAATTTCTCTTGGTCAAGGTGCCACCCCCACTCACACACCAGGAGGAAAGGAGCATTCTTACTCCGGGAGAGACGCTGACATAAGACAAGCTTGCATGAGCAAACATGGCCAAAACAACTATCTGGCGTTAGTTCCTGCGAACTTCCTAGTCACGTCCCCACTGTTTACCATCCCCTGACGTCTAAAGCCCTTCCCCCGTGTTAACCACTTACCAGTCTGATTATTCAAAAAAGGATGACCAGGGCTGGGGATATAGCTCAGTGGAATAAGCACTTGCCTAGCAAGCGCAGGGTCCTGAGTTCGATCCCCAGTACCGCAAAAAAAAAAAAAAAAAAAAAAAAAAAAAAAAAAGGGA
>PVLD010023764.1:0-15905 GCA_004027595.1 Dinomys branickii | reverse complement strand
TTACAGCTTCTTCAGTCTTTTAGTCTTGAAAGGCATTATTTTGGACATATCAGAACTTTTAAAAATAATTCAAATAGAATCACTACTTATATAAATAAGCTTTTAAATATTTTATCGTGTATAGTTACAAGATAATAAAAGCTGTGTAAGGGGAGTATCTAAAATATGTTACTAATATATATTAAGAATGAGATGAATCCGGAATATAGCATTCTATTTTCCAAACTTGCTTATGTGGGTTTTGTCCAGTCATTAAACATGTTTAGTTTATTGAACATGATTTTTTCTCATCTGTGGATGGAGCTGAAGTATATGGACACTGTCTTCACTATAGGTCCACTTTAATGCTTTATAAATGGAAATAAATGGAAAGTGATACATAAATACACAAATTTTATGATAGATAAGACTGGCCATTTCTATAAGTTGGAAAGTGATACATAAATACACACATTTTATGATAGATAAGACTGGCCATTTCTATAAGTTGTTTTCTTAGGATCTAGTATTTTATACAACATTACCGAATATTGTATTCAAGTACAAGAAATAACTTGGCAATCTGTGTTTGAGAAATGCTTCTTAATATACTTCATCATTAGAAAAACTACAATTCACTGTACTCTTTTAAAGCAGAATGCAAATGCGTGCATTAAAATCTTACTGAACTTTATGAAACATTTGATTTACCAAACTCATTCATCCAAGAACTGCCTCTCTGTGTGTGGAATATCTGTTCATACCTGGAGGGACTAATGTTTTGCCCCACCCACTGCAAGCAATGTTGCACTATACACTAAGAGTTTAAATTGCATTTACCTTAGAAGAAAACCTAGCAAGTGCTTAGTGTCTAATCCAGCATTTTAGAATGCAAATTAGCCACATCATTTGTACGAGTCATTGTTAGGGAGTTCAGTGTGTACCTTGGGGAGATTTCCCAAGTCTTCCTGCCCCTACAGGGCTACATCCCAGTCCTGGGGCAGCAATTCCCACAATTACGCCACCGTGGCCAGAAGGAGTTGACACTGTGCTCCTACCCTTATTTCTCTCCCAGGATATAGTTTACACGTGGGGGGAATCTGGATGGATATATAGCCTTTTCTAAATCCATAAAACTTTGAATGATTCACAAAGGATAAATGATCAAGCTGCATATATTAACAACCAGCAATTTAGTTCAGAAGTTTCAAAAAATTGTTTTGAGAGTAATACTATTACCACTTTTTAAAACACATACAAAGATTACCTCAAGATTTAAATAACATTTCTGAACAAAGAATTAAGTTTTTTCCATTCTGTTGTGCCCATCCACAAAAACATCAAATTTTGGTGTGCCACCTTAGTGATAATTATTGCCAGTATTAGATTCACTTCTTTCAATTGAAGTGTGGGAGTGGTGTTACTAACCTATAGGTTTGCATGGATTGGGTGGATGGAAGGCTTACATCTTAGTCTGTACCTAGGGTGTGGGAAAGATCCTCACCGTCTTTCTGCCTCTTCTCTGCTGAGACACACTCCAGCCTAAGTGTAAGGATGTCAAACATGGAGCTGAGCCCTTCTCCTTGAAGTTTATTAACAGAGGGGGAACACCCCTAGAGTACACAAAGCTCACTAATGTTTCCAGTTTGTTTGCTGGAAGTTTAGGCCCCTCCTCATGATATTTTATCCATCGACACTGCCAGAATTTACAGTTTTGAAGGCGAATGTGTCTCCTTGGGAACTGTGTTCATTATTTGCCACATGCATAAGTGATGATTTCAAAGTCTCTCTCAAAACTATATTCTTATCCTGTCTCAAAAGAAAAAACAAGTGCTTTCTACATGAGTTTAGGTCAAGCTGGATCTGCATAGATGATTACCAAAGGCCTTTCTTAATTTGGCCTTTTTATATGTGGGCCATGTAGTACAGAAAGACAAAGGGCATTATGGTACAATAAGCAGAATTGCTTGAAAGTGATCTTGTTAGTTTCTGTTAAGTTTCCTGGTCAATGAACTGGTAGGACCTGAGCTGACGTTTCTGCTAGAGCGAGACCAAATCTAGGCAACTTTGTTCCTTACAGGGAAAAAAGTGCCCTCCATCTGTGTTCTTGTCTCAGCAGCACAGACTACTATGTCGTGGAATGCAAGCTTTGCTGGAGTTTGGCAACTGTGCATTCCAGAGCACCCTGGTAAATAGCTTAGCTGGTGCCAAGGAACTTTCTTAGTTCTTCATCGACATGGCTCCTTTCTTAAGAACAGAGAACCCTAGTGGGAGGGCTCCCATGGTGGACCCCATGTTATATTTTTTCAGAAAGTATAGCTCTGTCAAGTTGCTTTGAGCGATGATAGAAAAATCAAAGGATCAAGTATATTTCACTCCAGACTCTAGCCTGAATTTTTTTCTCTTCCTATAGTAAAAGCCGTTCCTAACCCATGTCTTATGACAATGTGGAAATATTCAGAAAAGAACTTCCAGCCATAAAAGAAAAACAGAAACTATCAATCAACATCCATCTGATACATGTGGAACAAAGCCATAGACCAGAGTAGACATACAAGGCAGAACATGAAATCTCAGAAATCAGAGGCCGTCTGAACCATTTTTTTCATCACTGAGACACAATGTCTAAAAACCACAATTTAAAGAAGGAGAGTTTTATCTTGGTTCATAGCTGTGGCCCACTTCCGCAGGCTGAAGGGCGGAAACGGCATAATGGAAGGGCTTGCCACAGGGGAAAGCTGCGCACATCGTGGGAGCAATAATGAAGAGGGAACCAGGAGGAGCTCAGGCGGAAAGTACATCTTTCCAGGTCAGGTCTCAAGTGACGCGGCCCTTCCACCAAGACCCACCTTCTAACAGCAAGTCAGCTGTAGCATTTCCACAAACCAATCATCCTCCAAACACAGGAGGCTTTTAGGGGGGACATCCTAGGTCTAAACCCTAATAGAGTAGAGACACAGCTAAGTGCAGAGTATGTAGCTAACACTGAAGAGGCTGTCTCCGGTTGGAGAGGAGAGATAGTGCACTTAGATTCTTGGTGCATGAACTCTCAAAATTAGTGAGAAAAGGATGTGAGTGATCTGAGGAAGGTGGTGCTTGTCTGTGAAGGCATGGAATGTTAAATCAGATCTGGTAGAAGTCTTCTTGAGTGAAACCATGGACAATCTCGCTTGCCACTTTTTCTTGGCTAATACTAGAAATATGGCCTTTTCTAAACTAATCTAATACAACTACTTAAACTAAGTTATGACCATTTTAGACTAAGGGGAATGGGATTTTATTGGCAGTACAGGAGATCAAGGAAGAATTAATAGCACAAACATCCTATCTTCTCAGTTTAGTCTTTGAGCCTTTTTCTCAATGATGGGAACACCAAGTTTTCTTCCTATGGGCTAGATACAACTGTTGCTGAGACATTGGTGGGTAAATCTTTTGATCCAAGACCTTTTGAACCAATTGGTGGGTGCTTACTTTGGTATTTTTAAGGGAGAAACAAGAAATTCAGTGAGGTTGGAAAAATCTCACAGTTAAGCAGGATAAACACTGCCTATGAAGAATATCTAATAATAAAACATACCATTTCTTTTTATAATCAGAAAATCTATAAATCAGATAATTTCTTTCTACTATCAGAATCTATAGCTTCCTTCTCCTTGGTAATTTCTCCTAAGATTACTATTTCAGAAAGAGGCTGAGAACTTTTATTGGGTTAATTGCTCATATAGTTTTTATTTACAGGTAAATTTTAAAATATCAGCAAACAAAACTTATTGTTTAACAAGTGCGGTTAAATGTTACTGTTGTCTTTGTTCCCTTATAAATCATGTGATAAAGACATAACAAAACTAATTATTTCTACTCTCCCTTCCTCTTCTAGAGGACAAATGAAATATTTGGAATAATTCTACCTAAGAGTTTGGAAATTACATCAACATTTTCACTTTCAGGGTCTAGTTTTCATTCACTTCTGAAATGCATGGTTTTATGTAATTCCAAAAGGAATAGAGGAGAGGAAAATCTTTCCTCACATAGGAGAGGGAGAATCTTCACATGAAAAGAGTAGAACACAATGAATAGCAGCTTTGAAAAGGGTGACTTCGTGGAAGAATATTACAAGTATGAGGATTGTTCCTCCAGACGGCTATTTCTAAAGTCTTCTGATATACTTCCTTGGATTTTAGATAATAAACTGAACAAAAAAGCTATCTCTAGGGAGTTTTCATTGCTGATAGTTGAAATAATTTAATCCCTGTTAATCTCTTGAATGAAGTGAGAGAAAGGATGCAACATCATTAGGTTAGCAACTGTTACTGTAGCCACTCGATACTTTGGCTAACCATTGCCAAATGTCCTGATCATGACTCAATCATGACTCAGGAAGATTTTTCTGGAACTTGTCCTGGTGGTATAAATTCTCTCCTAATCAGTGGCAGAGACAGCATCTGTCTTAGTGGGCCAGTTCTGTAGTAAATCGTTCTCTGTTCATTTCTTCTTCAGCATTGTTAACAGTTTTATGACAAATCTATACCCTTTCATTAAGTCTTCTAAGCTGCTGAGGGTCATTTATTTGATTGAAATTAATAACTTCCAGGAACATCATTCTTTAGGACTCTCTCATAGTTTTGCTTATCTTGCTATTGACTTTATTACTTACTATCTTTGCAAATATGTAGTATGGTGACTTCTAAAATAGTGTCTAAAGCAAAGAGGAACAGACACATCAACCAATATAATAAAGGTGTCACACTGTGAGGTCCCCTGTGGAAAGGTCCAATTAGCAAGGAGCTGAGGGTGGTCACCAGTCAACAACCAATAAGAAACTAAGTTGAAGGATGCCACACTGCCCACCACCACAGGGGGAGCCTGTGATGACTCAAGCCTTGTGGTGAATACCCTCCCCAGGTCAAACCATGAGTGCAGTTGGGTCAGAGACCTTGAAGCACAAGAGTGACTACATGCTTTCCTGATCTATAGATATTCTGAGGCAATAAATTTTGCTATTTTATGCTTCTAAAGTGAGAAGTAATTTATTACACATCAATAGAAAATATTCATTTTCTCAGATTTTAGCCCTGGAATTAGATAGAAGAAAAACAGAGGAAGGCCGGATCTCTGAGTCATATGTATGTGCATCACTTCTCTAAGAGGAATGTAATTAATATATATCACACACACCAGCAACTAAAGAAAAGCTGCTTCACCAGGATATTGCTTTGAATTTTTATGTGGGTGAGAATTAAACTTATAATTATGTAAGTCACCAATAGTTTGGAATGGATAAATAATGCAGCTAAAATTATTTCAGTAACAAATTCGCTTACCTTAATTGTTACTTTGTTTACTTCTGACTGTACAATGTTCTGCACATACTCCCTTCTCCTTTTTTCAAAATAATTACTTTTAATGTTTTCACTTTTTTCTCTTCTATTGATTTGAAAGTTGTTATGTTCTACTTCTGTTTTTCTTAGTATTGCTCCTTAAAGCTCTAACATGTCCTCAAAGAGTCATTGAAAAAGCAGATATTTGTGAATTATAATCTAAAAGCAACTTTTGACTGCCTATTAAAATTTGGATGAATGAAGTCCTAGGTGAAAACTCTGGAAATCTAAGAACTATCTGATGATTCTTAGGCAATACAATATCTTACAGTTATTTTAAAGTAAAACAAGAATAGGTGAGGTCAAGTTATCTTTATGTTTACCGAATTCCCCAGATGATTCTAATCCACCCAGCATTTGGGAGGCACACCAATAGTATTGGTTTTGAAACTAGATTTTACAATCTAATATATTGATTTCCATTTTGGCCTCATTTAAAAATAAGACCAGCTGGGCACAGGAGTGCACACCTGTAACCTAATACTCTGGGAGCCTGAGGAAGGCGAATTGAGAGTTTGAGCCTAGTTTGGGCAACTTAGTAAGGTTCTGGTGTCAAATTAAAAAAGGCAGTGTGATTGGGAGACTGGGATGTAAGTCAGTGAGAAAGCTCTGGGTTCAATCCTCAGAGAGAGACAGAGAGAGAGTGAGAGGGAAAGCCAGAAAGAGCATGCGAGAGAGACAGAGACAGAGTCAGAGACAGAGACAGAGACAGAGAGACAGAGAGGCAGAAAAACAGAAAGAGAGAGTGACAGAGAGAGAGAGAGACACACACACACAATCAAAGAGAACCATCTTCCGTTCATAACGGACTGCCCTCTGCTGGAAAAGTCATGGTACTTACTCTCTCTTAAGCAGCCTGGTGCACATCTTTCCCCCTCCTTGTTAATGAGTTTGAGACCCATTCAGCTTCAAAGCAGGAGCGCAGAAGACTGAAGAGGAAGCAGGAACATTTTCATTTCACTGCCATCCTTAAAATTTTGACACGTATATTTTACTAATAAAAATTATTGCGTGCAGTGATCTTCCACCTGAAGCATATGAGAAACTTAGAATGATTTAGTTCTCCTTATCCTATCTAGTCATGCGTCTTATTGCTTTTCAGGACTTTAGCTTGTGTATTTTTTAATCTTACAAAATTAGTAGTAGTTACCATCATTTTATACTGATGCAATGTTTACATCTCCATGTTTTCCAATTGCTTGGGTTGGTATAATTATTTGCATTTTATTGCAGTACCAAAGTCCTTTTTGTGTTCATTTCTATCATTACTCATTCTTTGCCTTACTCAATCGCTATTCTGTTATAATGCAAAGGGTCACTTTTTCTTATTTCTCCCTCATTTCTGCTGGATATTTTCACATGCCACGGAATGAATGTCAGACTGGCCCTACTTTCTGTCCACCTTGTGAAGACATGTGTCCATTGTCGTCTGTGCCTTTCTACTATTCAACTTCGTATTTTCTGAGAAAATATAAATTTAAAAGCCAGTATTTCCATTCCTGGGCTTCACGGCTGCTGGGCATTAGCACAATTCTTGCTAGGAAGATGTAACAGTTTACTGGTCATTTCTATGGAAGGTTTTTTTTTCATGAAAGAAGAGGACAGATATTATTGTTCATTTATTCTTCCTGCCTTGGATATGTGTGTGGCAGCTACAGCAGCTATTTACTGATTGATATTATGAACACAGAGAGCAATATAATTGTAGAGATGCCAATTTGGACATCATTGAGCCTCTTAATGCCAGCAGATGCCCTTTCATTTTATATTCAAAAATTTCTCTTTTCAGTGCTGTGTATGACATGCATGTATATCATTAATTTTTTCATACTTTCTGTCATTCATTAAATTGCACTTCAAAATCAACACATTTTGTGACTATTCTCTTGATATCTTCAGACAAAGCAACTCACATCTTCATCTTTGTTCTAGAAACAATTTGTTAATGTTTGTGTCAGCATTTGTCACAATTTATAGTTGCTTCTTCTTTAGGTCTGTCACTCTCACTGGATTGCTTTTTAAAAACAGTATCACACTTTTAAAGTATTTTACCACAAAATAAGTGTCTAACTGACGTTTAATGCATTAATCTGTCTGACAGATATGGCTGCAATTTCAAAATGTAAAAAAATGTATAAATAGATTTATTTTTTCTTGTATCTCTTCCTGAATATTCTGTACTTAGTGACTTTTTCTGATAGATGAACACAGAATTCCCACAGTTGGTTTGGGGGCACAAACAATTCTTCCAAAAATGTCACTGGGAGAGTTATTCAGTATGTTTTTAATGAACTTCCTTTTTGTAGAATATCAACTAGAATATTGTTGTTAATAACACTTAAACAGCCAGGTGTTCATGGACCACACCTATATCCCAGCAGCCAGGAGGTTGAGTCAGGATTGTTGTGAGTTTAAGGCCAGCTTGGGCTATGTGTGAATTCAGCTATGTAGCCAGAGCCTGTTTCAGCAAAGCAAAGCAAAGCAAAGCAAAGCAAAGCAAAGCAAAGCAAAGCAAAAATCCCAAACCAAAAACAATACTTTAGAATTCTTTCTTTTCTCACAATGTTATTCTTTTTCCAAGATTTTGATATAGAAATATAAAGTTTTCTTCAAATGAAGAATTAACTATGTTAGCGTTTGTAAGCTAGAATGATCTTATTGATCATATAAGTCTTGGAGAATAAGAACTAGGATCATACAGTGTAAGATTGTCTTGGATAAAAGAGATTCTACTATTTCAACATTTTTTATTGTTTAATCATTGTGATTAACAAGACTAGAGAATATTTGCTTTTCCACTTTATGCATTTCCTTGAACTTCTAATTTGAATTTAATGCTTTTTACTTTCTTCTTTGTGAAATTATTTGCAGTTTCAAAAAACTCTTGGTATTTATGAATGAGTAAGACAAATTCAGATTACCAGAGAACTTTCTATGAAAACCCAAATGCATCTTAGTATCAGGACTGATAAGTGAAAACTAAAAGATGAAGGTTATACAGATGGAATAGTGATTTAGTTAGACAAAAATAACTTATAGCTTGGCACAGTAAAACTGTATTTAGAAAATGGTATCTTGATACCACCAGACTAGAGTAAATGAAATCTATCATGACTTAGACTGAACATGGATAAAATATCTCAGGCCTAGCTAGCTAGAAAATGTTTGAGAGATTGCGTGTGTTCTCCTTGAGTTGTCATGCTGATGTACATATATTCAAACCGTGAATCCTTTACGCATGATACATTTTGCTTGCTAGTCACTCATACATATTAATTTTTGTACTAAAATCTCCATTATTCTATATAGATGTTAACCCAATAGTACTTCATTGTTCGATTCTAGTTGTTTACAGCTTTAACTAAAAAAAATAGAAAAATTTAACTCTCTATGTTGTTTTCATTTTGGCAGAAAGTTTCACATAGGATGTAGCAAATTTAAAGCTCTACAAGAGATATGTAAGGGATGTACACGAGGAAGTGGGCCAGGTGTAGGCCCCTGGAGCATGGGTTTGTGCAGACTATTCAGAGCTCATACCTATTTATAGTGGGTGCCTGCTACTTAGGTTTTCTCAAACAAATCATACATCCAGAAATTTCTATGAAATTTTCACTTTAAAATGCTGCCGTGTGTAGACATTGAGCACCATAGACTGTTAATCCCACAGGAAGAAACATAATGGAAGAATAAATCACTACCTATGAAATGGTCCTGTTAAAAAATTGAATGTGAACACACTGTAACTTCTACATCCAACTCCCAATTTACAAGGATACAGCAACATAGCAACTCGTTAAACTACACCACAGGGATGCAATCAGCAAAATCCAGACCATGGGGAGCTATAGGACCAACAACAGTTTCTTCAACAAATAATTGCAAGGGGCAAAAAAGAAAAGGAGTGAGGATTTAGAGACCAAAGGAGATTTAAAGGACACATTAACCAATATCAAGGAGAAAATTTATATAAATTCTGATTTTTAAATTTACAACGTTAAGGAAATACTACCTGGGAATTTGATATCAAGGAATTATTTAGTTTAAAATAAAAGGTGTATGTCATTATGTTAAAAAGCTCTTCATTACTTTTACAGGTGCATAATAAAATATTTATGGATGGAAATTTTTAAGAATGCATTCATATATTTTAAAAATTCTGAATGAATATATCATGTGTCTGTGAGCCATCTGTGGTTTATGTACTGTCAATTTGCAACTTCTAATCTTTGAGGTTCTCTGTGACTAATTTACAATTTGTATTTCTCATCATCCAAGATAGAGTATTTTAATTTTACATGAGGTAAGATAGATCGCCCATCAATTTTCTCTTGGAGACTGTGAGGTGTATACAAGCCAAATCTTAGAGGATAATATGGTTTCACCACCCTTTCACCTCTTGTTTTAATATTCAGACTTTGTAAATGGATACGTAATTGCTGCATGGTTTGAAGATTTTGAAGGACTTCCAATCTTAAAATAGTTAATACAAGTTTTCTGAATAATAACAGTCATTTCTGCTGTGAAGTATATTTCTGAGCACGCAGTCTCCAGGACCACCAAGCATAGGGCATGACATACTGAGAATGGCTACTGCCATGATACTACACATTGCAAAAGAACACCATTTGGGGACCAGGAATATCTTCTTTCAGGGTCTTTAGAATCAATATAGATCATTATTTTGTTAGGATCACTGAATTCTGTCTAATTCTCTAAATGTTATATGAGGAAATTAAAATTGGAGCTGTCCCTCCCATAGATCCTCTTGAGTCCCACCACACAAGCAACCAGTACAGTGACTGTCACCTACAGACTGTAGCGCTGCGTACAGCTGGTTCCTTTCTTTCCACCCTTCCTGTTGCTCAGGGAAGCCCACTGAATTCATGAGCAGGATGACCCGGTACAGTGCTTCTAGGCCTGGTGATGGGAAATGAAGTGTGGTGCAGAACACATTAAACTCACTCCACGAATTTTCGGGTGTTTACCCTCTCTCCCTGTTAGTTAATCAGAATTCTAAGAGATAGGGAAGACACATGAAATTTGAAAAATCTCTAACAATTCTAATCTTTCATTCTTGTGATGATGCTCCTAATTCTGCTCTTTGCATTCTCCTCTCTCTCTGGTAGGGACTCACTCTTCTAACGCAATAGGTCTCAGAATCTTAGATGAGAGAACTTGCAAAGATGTTGTTATTCTGGCAAGACCCATCTACCTTTGGAAATCTATCGTTCACATTCTTTAAGCATTCACATTATTAAATTTAAAAGTCAATCTTAAAAATCACAATAGTCATTTTCTATTGCTGTCTGTTAAGTCCTATTTTATGCCACAAATTTTGAAGCCATTTTATTTTTCCTTAGACTTATCTGTATGCTTTATGATTATTAGAAAAAATAAAATATGTAGCTTAGAGATGAAGAGGAGCGAAAGTGGGTGAACATCAGGAGGCAACTAATGAAATTGATGATAGTTCATTTTGACTTCTGATGGAGACTTCCCTGCACTGTTCTTGTGCCTTAAATGCTTTTCATTTGAGAGATCCTCCTGCGTATATTTCCCAGTCAGACTAACACTTTGGGGGAAGCAATTAGCAGATGTTCGATTCTACGACTCTGACCTCCTCCATGTGCACCTCCTATACTTAGGGCCTTTATGGACAACAGTCTGACCACTTTGAGTTCCAGCTGTGAGAAGCAGCAGGAGATCTTCTAAGCCAGCCTGAGGACTTCAAGTTTGCTTACTTTCATGAAAAAGTAAGATATATCGAAATATGATGATGTCTATATCAACAGTTTTGTTTTTCCATGCATGGATGTTTAGAAAATATATACTTCACATACCTTCTTCCCTCTTTAATTCTTATGGTAATCTTGATATTATTTTTAATTGATAGAAGAGAATGTGAACTTCAGATGTTACATTCTATATATGAGATAAAATGCTTACCTTTTTTGTTACCAAAAAATATATCATGAAGTATTTAACATTTGAAGAGAAGAGGAGAAAAGTTACCCACCCATCCGGTGTCACTCTGGAAGTATATGCATGTCATTAAAGCTAATGAATTTTCACTACTAGGAGAATAAATTTTAAAAGTTCTTGGATGTAGTGCAGTGATAAAGTGCTCATCTAACATGTGTAAGACACCTTCGTTTCAATCCCCAGCATCACAAATCACTATGGGAGTACATTTTAGAAATATTTGTGATTTGTACTGTGCTCCTCATTTTTTAAAAAGGAAAAATCTATCTATGATACAAATTCTTTTGAAAATCATAGTTACAGAAAATACAAGTCTCAGCCCTAAATCTCCGATGTAACCCAGGTATGGAACATGTGCCCATCATTCATTCAATTCCCAGTACGACGTACACACAAAAAATGAAAATATAATTTCTTTCTTTTTTTCTATAACCCATCTCAGTAACTATCATGTGTTCCCAACACTGGAGAGGTGGCAGTTTGAGTTCTTGCTCTATTCCCCTAGAGCTGGGTCTGTTTGAGAGACTTAGTGGCCCACGCCCTGGACACTGAGAGGACTGGATCACAGCACTGCTCTGAAGATGTCAGAAGGCACTTGCTTCACAGATGCCACACCAGGTACCCAGCTGTCAGGTACAGGCATGTGATTATCCCCTCTCCTTGTCAGACAGATCCTGCTGTCCCTTATGCTGCAAGGGATGTCCTTATCGCTTGGGCACCATGCTGAGTTATATAATTGTCTGTGTTGCAGTCTTAAGGCTTTTCCAATTCCTCATCACTCTTGAGGCAGGAGGCAATTTTGCTGCTTCTAAGATGTGCTGGGCATGTGAACTCTGTGACTTCCTCAGTCCCTTGGACTCATATGCACTTCACAACCTTATCTTGGGGACCTTGACTCTATGGGTGCCATCAAACGAGCAAGGCATAGCTTTGCTCTTCTTGCATACTAAAAAGACAGCCATTCCTTGTTATGGAGCTTGATCTGGCATGAGCTTTTTTCCTTTTCTTTTTTCAATCAACTTTATTCTGATATAATTTGTGGACTTTAAAATGCACCCTGTAAGAATTTTCAACAAGTTTTGACAAATGTTCATACTAGTAAATCGTGACCACATTCAAGATATAGAACATTTCCATTGTTCTTCCTCATGTACTATGCATTCAGCAATTTCTCTGATTCCAGGACATACAACTCCAAGTCTAGTTTCTGTGACTATAATTTAAGCTATTCTAGAATTTTACATAAATGAAATTATGTAACATGTACTCTTGTTTTAGACTGTTTTTCATTCTCATGATGATTTGAAATTCTTATATGTTGTTTAGGGGAACAATGTCTCATTCTTTTTGAATGCTAGTTCTATTGTGTGTCTATGCTGAAGTTTTCTTATACATTCACCTGTATTTTTGTTTTTAGTTTTGGAGCATTTCTATTGAAATGCTCCTGTACATAAACATGTATTGATATGTATTTTGATATCTATTAAATTCCTAGGAGTTGATTTTCTTGGATGAATAACAGGAGTTAGATTAAGTTTATAAGAAAGTGTAAAGTATTATTTTCCAAAATGTTTGTATTACTTTCTATTGTATTCAGCAATATATGATAATTCCCCTTCCTCCATATCTTTGCCAAAAATTTTCATTTTAGCCATTCTAATGGGTCTGTACAGCTTTCTTGCTTTGGTATAATTATCATTTTCCTGGTGAAAATGATAGTGAACAGCCCACATTAATTATTTATATATTTTCCTTTGAGAAGTACGTGTCCAAATGTTTGGATGATTTTGTAAATACATTTCTAGCTTGTTGGTAAGCTGCGACAGTTCTTTATGTACTATACATGCAAGTGTTTTCATCAGACATGCACTTCAAATATTTTCTCCTCATTTATAATTTGTTTTTGAAAACTCATGTTTTTCAAAGAGTGAAAGCTTTTAATTTGAATAATTTCAAATTTAGTTTTTTAATAGTTTGTGCCCTGCCAAACAAATGATTACCTATCCTAAAGTTGGAAAGAATTTTTTGTTTACTTTTAGAATTTTTATAATTTTAACTTTTATGTCTATGTATATGTCTTACTGTGAATTACTTTTTGGGTATGTGAAAGTTAAGATCAAGATTCACAGTTTTTATACATGGGAATCTAATTATTTTTGAAATATTCATTGAAAATATTGTATACCCTCATTGAATTAGCTTGAATACTTTCGGGAAAAAGTATAATGGTAAACATATTTATTTTTCTATTACGGATATATATTTTATTACTACACAGATAGGATGTCCTTAATTTTTTAGATTTATATTGAACTTTGTAAACTTTACTTTTTGTAAGTCATTTGAATTTCCAAATAATTTGAATCTATTTAATAAATTCCACATCACCATTTTCTCAGATTTTAACTGATAGTACATTGAATGTATGGATATATTTGGGGATAATGGCTGGGTTAGGGGTATGATATTTCAACTACCAACCTATGAAACTGCTTAATCTTGATGTACTTATCTTTAATTTTACTCAGCACCATTTTATAGATTTTTGGTAAGATCTTGCCTATCCTTTTAATTCAAATATTTCATATCTTTAGGTATGACTATTCATAGTATACCTTTTTCAAAAATTCATTCTCCAATTGTTCATTGCTAATATACAGAATTACACTAGATTATGTAATTTGGCAAATTCACTAGTATCACTAGCAGAGCTGGGTTTCTCAGGGTTTTCTTCATACTCATCTTCTCTTTGAGGAGATGACAGTCTACTTTCTTTTTTTTTTTTTCAGACCCTTTTTTTTATTTTTAAAGAAAATAGTACCCAAAAAAAGAACAACAGCAAAATACAAACAACAAAAAGCAAGGACATTAAAAATGATACAGGGCTTCAAACCAAATGATAGGGATTAACAGTGCTTGTTATACTACGTATTGTTATCTTCAATGAAGTTGCTCAGATTACCCGATGTAAGAATAGAAGATTGATCAAATCATTAAAGAGAATAAGAAAATAATAATTTAAAAGAACATTAGCAACAATATATAGCGTTACTAGGCAGGATTGTAGGAAGTCACCAGCGGTTGTTATGCTACAAATTGTTGTCATCACATAAATGTTTAGATTACCAGATACAAGCATAAAATTTGGTCAAAATAGTATAAAAAACAAAAACTTTTGATCATTGATTGTTCCCCTTAGCAAGACTCTCAACAAATCAGCAGACACCAACTGTACTTATGCCACTGATCCATATATATATATGAAATATTTATTTATTTATTTATTTATATAATTTACCTTAGTACTTTTTCTTCTTTCCATCATCCCAGTTGTTCCTTCGTTCATTTGAGCAGTTTTCTTCCCTTTCTTATTAGCTATTGTGTATTTTGTGGTATACTTACTCTTTCATGTTCTTACACCAGGGAAACAATGTGATGTTTACACAAGTGGATCTGGTTTATTTCACTTATGAGTATGGTCTCTAGTTGCATCCATTTACCTATAAAAGCCTTGAGTTTATCATTTTTATAGCTGAGTAATATTACATTGTACAGAAATACCACATCTTTTTTATCCATTCCTCAGTGGATGGGCATTTTGCTTGTTTCCAAGATTTAGCTATAACAAATTGCACTGCTATAAACATGGGTGCACATATACCGCTGTGGTATGACATTTTTAATTCTTCTGAGAAGATACCCAGAAGGAGAATAGGTAGGTGTTATGGTTGATATATTTTCTCAACTTGGGGAGTCCAGGGGTTTGGATGAGTAATTTAGCAGAAAGCCAGAGTGCTTACTTTATATATATCCTAAGCTTATAAAAGAGAAAGGCATAAAAACTGTGTGAGAGTTACATGCCCCCTGGGTGGGGGTAACCTATTTTTTTTTTTAGTTTTTTTTAATAACAGTACAAAAACATATTAACAAACAGATGCCAATTAGCATAAAATATAGTACAATCACAACTGATCTGTAGACAAGGTGACATGATCTCAACAGTGGTTATTGCTTTATCCATTGATATCTTCGAAGTGTAAATATATGAACCCATATACAGACATGCAAAATTGGTCAGACAATTAATCCTCTCAACAACAGAAAAACAAAAAAATCAAAAATCCAAAGACAGAAAACAAAACAGGCAAACAACAACAACAACAACAACAACAAAACCACCAATAGTTGCTGCTTTGCATATTGATATCTTCGAAGTGTGTGTTTAGGATAACACATACAGACATACAAGATTGATCAAATAACCCGTCATCGATTATTCCTTAGCATTAAGTGATATAATACAATAGTAGAACCACGTTAGCCCTCCTGCATATATGTATATTCACACATACATACATACATTTCTATCTCTTTCTTTTCTCCTTTCCCTCGTCCCATCTGTTCTTTGTTTTTGAACAGATTTCCTTCATGTCTCTTAGTTTATATTCCCACGCTTGGGTTCTTACACCAGTGATACAATGCGTTGCCTGCACATGTATCGCTGATTTATTTCACTTATGAGTATGGACTCCAGTTTTGACCACTTGCCTACAAAGTTCCCAAAAC
>PVLD010023763.1:0-26804 GCA_004027595.1 Dinomys branickii | reverse complement strand
ACTAATTGGAGCTAAATAAACATCAACTATGGAATAAATAATCTTTACAGATATAATCACAGAAAACTTCCCAAATGTGGGGAAAGAACTCCACATACAGGTAGGTAAGGCATATAGATCATAAGATAATCTCAAGCAGAGAGTAACTTCTATACAAATAACATAGTCAAAATGCCAGAAGTACAACACAAGGACAGAAACTGAAAAGCTCTCAGAGAAAAACACTTACAAAGTTCAACACATTGTGGTTACAGCAGACTTCTCAACACAAACCTCAAAGGCCAGGAGAGCTTGGAGTAGTGTTTCAAGCCCTAAAAGAAAACTACTTTCTGCCTAGACTAATTTATCCTGCAAAACTGTGTTTCAAAATTCATGGACCAATAAAGAAATTCCAGGTCAAAGAACACCTTCAGAAATTCATGTGTGCCAGAACAGAACTCCACAAAAATCCTCAAGGATATCACAGATATAGACAGTGAAACCAGCAATTCCAAAGATGCATGGAATGAATATAGCAGGAAAGATGAGAGTTTCAACAAAAGGAAAAAACAAGAAAATCAGCAACAAATAATAATTTGATGATAGAAACAAGTCAATACCTTTCAGAAATAACTTTCAACACCAGTGGCCTCATCTCTGCTATCAAAGACACAGATCTGCAGACTGGATCAAAAAATAAAAACACCTAATGGTATATTGCAAAAAGAATCATAATCAATTCAAAAAGAAACTTGTAGACTGAAAATCAGAGGATACAAAACAATAGTCTATCTATCAAGATCCCCAAAACAAACAAGGGTAGCTATCTTATTTTCAAGCTAAAACTGGTTGCTTAATTACGTATTAGTTAAGTGGAGAATTCAACAGAAAGAGACAATAATTGGAAATATATATCTGTGAAATACTGGCACACTCAATTTTAAAAACTAACGGTAATAGAAAGAAAAGATCACACACACACAGATCCAGAAATAGAGAAAATCTCAATACCCCACTTTATCAAATAAACATCAATTAGACAAAAAAACAACTCAGAAACATGAGAACTGAATCACCTTTTGGAACTAATGGATTTAGTAACTCTCCAGAGAATGTGCTATACTATACACAGAATACACATTCTTCTCAGTAGCACATGGAACTCTTTTTTATGGTAAGTCACACACTAGCACATAAAGCTTCCTTATATAAATACAAAGGAATCAAACTTGCCCTGTATATATATTCAAATCATACTGTAACAAAACTAGAAATCCATGGCAAAGAAACTCCAGAAATTTGGCAAACACTTACACATTAAATAACATGCTCTTGCATAATTAATGGATGATGGAAGAAATTAAACAATTCCCAGGATCAAACATAACGCCAGTTCAACGCACAAGAACTGATAGGACACAATGAAAACGGGTTTAAGAGGGAAGATCATTTCTGTGGATGTTCACATTAGAACAACTGTGATCCTGATGTACTTCAAGGTCCTAAAACAACAAGAACGGTCTGATACCAAACCTAGTGCAGGAAAGGAAGTTGTGAAGACCACAGTGGAAATTAATGAAATTGAAATAAAAACAATACAAAAAATCAATGAAATAAAGGGCTGGTTCTATGAAAGAATAAAGAAAATAGATAAACCCTTAGCCAAACACAACAACACAAGGAAAGAAAAGACCTTAATCGACACAATTACAAATGAAAAATAAGAAAATCACAATGGACACAACTTAATCCAGAAGATTCTTACTATTATGAAAAATTTACTCCAACCATTTGGGAAATCTAAAAGAAATAAATAGTGAAATACGAATTCATACATGAAATATCAATTTCCAAAACTGAACCAAACAATATAAAAATCCTGAATAGTCCAATAAAAGGTAATGTAATTGAGATAGTACACAACTACCCAGGATCCAGCGAATTCACTGAGTTCTACAAAACATTCTGGTTAGACCTCATGCCAACACTTTTCAAATGCTTTAAAGAAATTCAAAGGGAAGGAGTGCTTCCAAATTTATTTATGAAAGGTTCCATACCTTTATTCTAAAAATAGACAAAGATATCACTAAAAAGGGATGTTGTGAACCAATCTCTTCAATACATATAGCAGCATAAACTCTCAGTAAGATACTGACAGACAGTATACAACAGATTATCGAAAATATCATACACTGTGATCAAGTAAGCTGTATTCCTGGGATGCAAGTATTGTTCAATGTATGCAAATAACCAAAGGTAATACATCACTCAAATGGAAACAAAAATCATACAATCATCTCCTTACATACCTAAGAGCCTTTGTCAAAAGCCAACAGATATTAATGATGAAATCCCTAAATAAATTAGATATAGGAGATTCGTATCTCATTCCAATAAGTTTCATCTATGACAAACCTCCTGCCATCCTCATAATAAATGAAGGAAAAGTAAAATCTTCGCATCTAAAATTGAAAACAAAACAAGGATGTTCACAACTCCACTTCCTTTCAATTGATTGTAATTGAAGCACTAGCCAGAGTAATCAGGCAAGAGGAAAAAATAAAAGATATGAATAGGAAAGGTAGAAAAGAAAGTATCATCAGTGGTAGATAACATAATTTTTTACATAGAAAACCCAAAAGTATCCACCAAAAGACTCCTAGAACTAATACCACATCTAGCAATATAAGAAGATTGAAAATCATGACAGAAAAATGAGTAGCATTCCTGATACCAATAATTAACACCTGAGAAAGAAATTAGGAAAAAGTACCATTAATTGCTCCAAGGAAAATTAAAGATTTAGGAATGAACCTAACTGAGGAAATGAAGGTCTTCTCCCTTTTTCTGAAAAGAGAGATCAATGATGACATCAGAAAATAGAAACATATCCCCTGTTCCTGGGTAGGCACAGCCAATATTGTAAAAATGTATGTACTACCAAAACCAATATATAGATTTAATACAATTCCTTCATAATACCAATATCATTTCTCATAGAACTAGAAAAAAAAATCCCTAAAATTTATACAGAATCAGAAGAGACCCAAAATAGCAAAAGCAATCCTGGGCAATGTGAGCAAAGCAAGAGACATCACAATCCCAGATAAGTTATATTACAAAGCTATAATAATAAAAACAGCATTGCAGTGGCATAAAAACAGCATGTGGATCAATAGAACAGAACAGAGGATACAGAAACAATCTTAGACCCAGTTGTCTGATATCTGATGAAAGGGCCAAAGCCTACACTGAAGGGAAGGTAGCCTTTTTAACAAATGGGAAAAGGGAAACTGGGAAAACTGATTAGACATGGAAGAAGATTGAATGTGGACCCTTATTTATCACATGTACCAAAATAAAATAAAAATGAATCAAAGACCTAGATATGAATACAGAACAGAAAGATAAAATAGGTAAAACTCTTGGAGATATTGACATATATGAGGACTTTTTGAACAGAACCCAAATTGCACAATGAAAAATACCGAGAATCAATAAATGAGATATCAACCTAAAATCTGCACAGCAAAGGAAATAACCAGCAGAGTGAAGAGACAACCTACATAATGGGAAAAAATTTTACTGCTATTCTTTGGACTGAAGAATAATATCTAGAATATATACAGAATTCAAAACATGAGAATCCCCAAAAGAAATGACTCAGTCAAAAGTTGGACACTGAAATGAATAGACACTTCTTAGAAGAAGAAATGCAAATGGCCCAGAAATGAAAAACTCTTTAACATTGCTGGTCATTAGAGAAATGCAAATTAAAACATCCCTGAGAGTCCATCTTGCTGTAGAAAGAATGGTTATCATCAATGAATCCAATAATAAATGCTGGCAAAACTGCAGAGAAAAATGCATCCATTTTCATTTTTGTTGGAAATGTGAACTCTTGTGGGAAGTCCTCAAAAGAAAAAAAACTAAAAAATAATCAAAATTCCAGTCAAGCCAGCTATTCCTATTTCAGATATTTTTCCTCAAGTGTTAAGCTCATTATATCACAGTGATATCTGCTTACCAATATATAGCAGTAAGACACATAATAGCTGAATCTTGGAAACAGTCAAAATACTCATCAACAGAAAGCATGGTATTTATACACAGTGGAGTACTACTCTGCCACAAAGCAGGATAAATTTGAGTCATTTGTAGGAACAGGAAGGCACTTTGAGACGTTAACATTAAGAGAAAAATATCAGACACACAGGCTTAAATATCTCATGACCTCTCCTATATGAGAAACCCAAAGTATAAATAATTTTAAAAGCAAAATAAAAGGTAAACAATAGGAGACAAGTAGATAGACTTGTTTTAGCAAAAAAGGGAGGGCGCCTAGAGATGGGGGAGAAAGGGAGAGGAGGGAAAAGAGAAGTAAGAGAATGAGCAAAAGTGCTGTACATATACCAATTCTCCATGAACAGTGTACTTGTTATGTATGGCAAACATTAAGTATAAAGTAGAAAAATAATAATAATATACCAAAAAGATAGTAGTAAACAGAAAGCTCCAATTAGGAAATAGACAGAAATATGAAAAATGGTTCAGGAGAAGCCCAATGAACATACAAAAATATGTTCGACATCTTTAGCCAAAAGGAAAATGTAAATTAATACTACAATGAAATATTATTTTCTATCCAAATGGTTAAAAAAGAAAGTAAACAACAGTAAATGCCAGTGAGGGTGTGGAGAAAGCAAATCATGAATTATGGACAAGTCTGAATGATACACCTATCTGGTAAGCAGAATGGCTATTTAAAGTAGTGCTTGGTAGTGACAGCCCAGAACAGAGGTTTGGCAGTGTATTAGTTTCCTGTTGTTAATCTAACAAATTATCACAAAGTGGCTTAAAATAACAGAAATTTACTATGCTAGCTTTCTCATGGTCACAAGTCTGAAATGAGTCATAGAACTAAAATCACACAAGCTTAAAACTGCAGGGTTGGAATTTCTGGAAGTTCCAGAGAAGAACTTATATCTATTTCTTCCAGATTTAAGGCTGCCAGCAGCAATCACTCGTGACTCTGGCCACATTACTCTAATCTCTGCGACCATGATCACATTGTTTTTCTAATTTTTAGACTTATTTTCTTTCTGGACACTTGTGATTACATTTATGATCCACCACAATATTCCAGAACAATCTATCCTTATTAAGATGATCAATTTAATTACATCTATAAAGTTCCTTTGCCATATAAATTCACATTCACAGATTGCAAAGATTAGTGCCTCAGTATCTTCTTATCACTACAGGCAATTTCATATAAAAATAGAAATACAATTACAATAGGAACCAGCATTTATACTCTTGAACACATAACTCAGAGAAGTGATACTTCATATATATATAGCAGAGTTGGTCACAAAAGTTCCAAATTAGAAACAATCCAAATGTCTTTCAATGAATATTTAAACAAATGATTGCTACATTTGTAGCATAGAATACCACTTGTTTATAAGAATAAATGAACTATTGATACATCAAACAAACTGAACAATTCTCCACCAAATTATCCTGAATGAAAATAGCCAGTACTTGAAGAAAGTGTGACATTTCTATGCAGTAGAGTGCTATTCTGCCATAAAGAAGGATGAACTTGAGTCATTTGTAAGAAAATGAACGTACCTTAAGACCACGAGTTTAAATAATATAAATTAGATGCACAAGCTTAACTATGCATGGTTTCTTTTACATAAGAAATCCAAGATATAAACAAAGAGCAAAATAAAAGATGCATCATACAGAGCTAGATCTTTTGCAAATGGAAAAGGGACCAAGAGTTGGGGGCAATGAGGATGACAAAATAATTAAGGTATGTTATGTACATGTACCAACCTTGTATGGTGTAAACATCTATACTAAAAAATTAAAATTAGCCAAAAAAAGAAAATAGTCAATCATAAAAGTTCATATACTACAATAGCCTATGTATTAACTTCCTTGAAAAGACAGAAGTATAAATGGAAAGGGAAATAAAAGAAAACAAAACCCAACTATACCCAGCCCACAAATAATTCCTTCATCGACAAAGACACACATACACTAAAAGTGAAGGGATGGGAAAAAGCATTCTGAGCAAATGGAAACAGAAAGTGAGCTGGAGTAGCTGTTCTTACATGAGAAAAATACTTTAAGTGAAAAGTAGCAAAACGAGACAAAGAAGTAAACGATAAAAGGAAAATTGATAGGAAATAAAAATTATGAGCATGTACATCCAATGCTGGGGCACTCATATAAATCACTATTAGATCCAAAGAGAGCCAGGCATGGTGGCACATACCTCTAATCCCAGCACTCAGGAGGCTGAGGCAGGAGGATAATTGTGAGTTCGAGACCAGCCTGGGATACAAAGTGAGCTCCAGGCCAACCTGAACTGCAGAGTGAGACCCTGTCTCAAAAAGACAAAAAACAGCAAGAGAGAGGAAGAGTGAGAGACTCTAATATAGTAATATTTTGGAACTTCAACGTGCAATTTTTATCAATGGATTGGCCATTCTGACCAAAAACAGTAACAAAAAAAATTGTAGTTGTAGTATACCTCAGACTACGGACCTAACAGACATTTACAGCACATTTCATCCCACAGCTACGAGATACACACTGGCCTCAACACATGGCACCCTCTGTAGGATAGATCATATACCAGTTTGCAATATAATTCTCAACAAAATTTTAAAAATATAAGGGACATCAGAGAAGGCAGAAGCAGCAGTGCTCAGAGGCTTCCCAGAAGACACTTGCCAGGCAGGTACTCAGAAATGGGGTGGGAGAGTAAACAAAGACCCAGACACAGGTAGGCAACTTGAAGGGGAAGCCTGCCAGGTGCATTCCAGTATCACAGTGCTCAGAAAGAAATGTTGCCCTACGATCCCAGCACGGCTAATAGCCCAACTCTGATGGAGGTCATCTTGGGAAATATCTAACCTCCAAGAGAGAAGCAGTAGCGGTTGCCAGGCTGTAATTGGCATTCAGCCTAGCAGCCACTTCCCTCCCAGTGTCCACTTTTCTTAACTCTCTTCCCACTAGGAGACAGAGCCAGTGAGCTAGCAATGCCCAGGAGTGGGCCTCCTCAGATCAGGGCACCAAGGAAGGTGCAAGCCAGAGAATCACTAGGAGGGCAGTGTCTGAGTCAGCGCCAGCAAGCACTGTTCTTCTTAAGGGCCTGGAAACAAGCACTGAGGAATCCAAGGAACAGTGAGAGTCACAAGAGTATGCACTGGCTGTGGCCAGGGTGATCTGGAGAGGGAGAAAAGACACTGGGCCACTCATGCAAGAGTGGGCACTTTCTCACTACATCTTCACCCGCCATCCAGCTCTGTTTCTGTGCAATCCCCCCACCACGCCAAAGCTTCTAACACTGCAGCCATGTGAACTCCTTCACATTATCCCTCAAAGCTACTGAACTCCAAGTTCACAAAGAGTCTCTTCCACCAGGCCCTGAATATCAATGAAATTGTGGGGTGGATAGAAACTCTTTGTGAGTTAAAGACAGAGTTTGGCACAGCTGGAAAGCTGGGAGAAGTGTGATCAGAAGGTTTGGGACAGAATGTTCACCTGGATTGGCATAGAAAGAACAGATGTATACAGCTGCAGGGATTATCATACAGGGAAGGGGATGAGGATTGGGGAAGTGCCCCCTGAGATCAGTAAAAGACTAGGCACTTGGCCAGTCTTGCCCTGCCCTGCCCCGCCCTGCCCTGCCCTGACCTGACCTGCCCTCCCCAGTATGGAACCAAAGGCATCTGGTCATTAGATGGAGCCAAAACCTCTGGTTAGTCACATCCACAAGAATGCAGCTGAAACCTGACAGAGGTCTGCCTGCAGAAGGAATGAGGAGTTTCAGCAGTCGGTCTGGACCCCTCAACCCCTTCAATCTCTGCAGGCAAGACAACAAATCACTGGTGAAGAAACAGCTCAAGCACTGGTTGACACACACCTCTCCACTCTTGTACTAATAGGAAAGAGCACAATTGTCAGTTTAAGACAGAGTATAAATAGGACTAGGGAGACATTTTATTTTTGTGTTTTTATATGTTTGTCTTTCTCTTTTCATCATATATTGCTTTTAGAAATACCTAGGAGGGACTGTTGTATGTTGAAGAGCACAAGACCTTCTGCTGTTTCCAAGCTAAACTTGGTTTGCCCATGCTAAGAGTGGTTTCATAATGACAACTAAATTAGCTATATGGTTTCATTATTAATTAGTCGCAATTTTTTGTACCCTCTGCAGTTTTCACTTAAATGTTTTGTTTACTTCACCTTTTACACCCTCTCAAATTCCCCACCTCCCCCATTCATTCATGCTACACAAGTACTACCCACAACATGTATTTTTCTTTCTCCTTTTTATTCTCTCTTTCATCTGGTATTGGTTTTAGTAAGAGCTAGGAGATCAGCAGTGTGCTAGTAAGAGTGTAGAACTAAGAAGTAATGCTTTTATCTCCACAGTTTCTTACCTAGCCATAGTACGCTATTTCATAAAGTTGGTTAAATTCACTTTCTAGCTTGGTCATAAATCATACAAGGAGACACAACCTCCCTACACCTTCCACCACACTTCCTTTAAACACTTTTCTCCCTCCGCTTTACTAATTTTCCCTCTCACACCTTCTCAAATCTCCCATTGTTGTGTGACAGAAATACTATCTTAGTTACTTTTCTTGTTAATTTTCCCTCTCACACCTTCTCAAATCTCCCATTGTTGTGTGACAGAAATACTATCTTAGTTACTTTTCTTGTTGCTGAAATAAAATACCTGACATCCACAAGTTAAAGGAGGAAAGGTTTATTTTGACTGTGGAGGTTTCACTCCAGTCTTCGGTTATACTCCCCTGAATGTGCCTGATCTCTGTAGAGGTTTTACTGCATAATTGGCTGGCTCCAAGGCAGGATGGCATGGCCCTGGAGAAACAGTCCATGGCTGGGCAGGTAGCAGACAGCAAGCAGCAAACAGCCGCTACCTTCTTTCTTACTTTCCCTTCTGTACCATTCAGGCTACAAATCTAATAGTTGGTGCCATCCACAGCCCGGGTGGGGCTTCCCATTACCCACACCCAGAGCAATGTCAATCAATCAGTGGACTAATGCAATTATCACATACCCTTAGTCCATATCCATACATCCTATATTCAGCCACCCAAAAAAATCCACACTGATGAGCACATGAGGCTTTGCGGTGGGAGGACTCGATAGAAACCATGATGAGTACTATCAGCACAATGTATTTTAAATTATTTTTATTTTTAATTCTGTCTGTCTGTCTCTCTCTCTCTCTCTGGCTTTCCTTTTTTCCTGTCTTAGAACATATATGTGTGGGCCAGAGATATAGCTCAGTGGCATAAGTGCCTGCTTGGCAAGCACAAGATCCTGAGTACGATCCCCAAATTTGGCCCCTTGCACTTCTTCTGAGAGGTATGAATTTCACTTGCCCACATTTCTATGTTATTGGTGGGAAAATAGAATCACCCTGAGGCAATAATATTAAGTGAGATAAACCAGCATAAATATTGCTTGTTTTCTCTTATATAAATATAAATGAAGATGAAAATAAGTAATAAGTAGTAGAAAGTAGGGAGATAAATTTTTCTCAAATGGGAAGGGGATGAGATAAAGTTAGGAAATTAGGAGAGCAGGGTAGGGAATGAAAAAAATTAAGATATGTTACATACATGTATGAACTCCCCAGAAGGAATGTGATCATTATGCATTGAAAACATGTTCTAACAAAAAATAAAAACTTTTTTAAAAAAAGACCATGAGACCTGCTTAAATAGATATAAAGTAATTGAAATAATATCCTACATACTTCTAACAAGATGAAACTAGAAATAAATAGTAAAAGAATGCACTGGCTACACAAATAAATGGAGATTAATACACTTGAAGAAATTAAGAAAGGCACAGAAACTATTCTGAAAATTTATATTTCATTAAATTAAAGAATCTAGAAGTAATGAATAAGTTACAGGTAGGCTTCCTCCCAGGGATGCAAGAGTAGCTAAACATATACAAATAGTAACTGTAATGTATAACAAACAGAACAAGGAAAAAAGTCATGTGATGATTGCAGTAAATGCAGAAAAAAGTGTTTGACAACATTGAACATGCATTCATAATAATAAAAATCCCTGAAAGAATAGGTACAGGAGGACCTTACCTCAATCTGGTAAAAGCCAATCATGGCAGTCCTACCACCAACATCATCTTATATAGGGAAAAGCTGAAAATCTTCCCTCTAAAATTAGGAACAAGACAAGGATGTCCACTATCACTACTCCTGTTCAACACACTATTTAAAATATGAGGCAGAGCAATCAGACAAGAGAAAGAAACAGAAGGAGCCAGTATAGAGAAAGAAAAAGTAAGACTCAGTATTTGCAAATGACAGGACTTTTTACATCAAAAAACTTCATCAAAAGATTCCTAGAATCAATGACCAAATTTAGCAATGTAATAGGATATAAAAGCAACATAAAAAAGCAATAGCATTCTTATCAATAATGAACTTGTCAGGAAAAAAATTAGAAAAATAATACCATTCTCAATAGCATCAAAAAAATAAATACTTAGGAATTAACCAAGGAAGTGAAAAAACCTCTATAAGGAAAAAAAAAAAAAAGAAACTATAGTACTCTGAAAAAGGAAACTGAAGAGCAGACCAGAAAATCTAAAGATGTCTCCTGCTCCTGGGTGGTCAGTGGGTGGTCAGGACCCAAACTGTCTAATGGTCATACTTCCAAAACTGATACATAGATTTAATGCAGACTGAATCAAAATACCAGCAGCATTCTTTACACAGGAAAAAAAAATCCTAAAGTTTATGTAGAATCTGAGAATACCCATAAAAGCAAAAGCAATCCTGGGCAACAGAAGCAAAGAGGCATCACCATACCAGGTACATCACCATATTGTTATGTTGCAAAACCATGCCAGTCATATCACCATCTCATTATATATTACAGAACTATAGTAATTAAAAAATAAAGAAAGAATAGCATGGTACTGGCACAAAAATAGATGTGAGTCAGTGGGCAACATAGAGGACACAGAAACAACCCCGCCCACATTCAATCATTTGATCTTAGACAAAGGGGAAAAAGGCAGACACGCTGGGGGAAGGATAGCCTCTCTCACAAGCAATACTGGGTAAACTGCTACACACATGCAGGACATCGACTCTAGACCCTTATCTTTCATAATGAAGTAATAAAAACTCAAAGTGGATCAAAACCTCAATATTAAAGCAAAAACAATTTGCTGGGAAAAAATAGAAAACTCTGGAAGACATAGGCATAGGTAAGGACTTTTTAACAAAAAATAACATCAAAAATCAACAAATAGGACTATATCAAATTAAAAATCTTCTGCATGGCAAAGGAAACAACAAAGAGAGTAAAGAGATGATGTATAGAATGGGAAAAAATACTGCCAGCTACTCCTTGCATAGAGGACTCGTATTTAAGATACTCATATAAAACAAAAAAAGATTAGATCCCTCTCAAAATAAAAGATGCCAAAAGAAAATAGGCCACTGAAATGAACAGACACTTCCAAGAAGAAGAAGTACAAATGGCCAATAAATGCATGAAATAGTGTTCAACACCTCTGGCCACCAGAGAAATACAAATTAAAACACTCCATTTTACTCCAGAAAGAATGGTTATCATCAGAAAATCAAGTAAGGACACCTGTTGGCACAGAACAAGAAGCACTTCTATATTGTTGACAGAAATGCAAAGTAGTAAAACCACTATGCAAACCAGTAAGAAAATTTCTCAGGAAACTAAAAATAGACCATTCAACTCAACTATTCCCATTCTAGATGCCTTCCTGAAATTGTGAAATACAGCATATCTCAGTGATGCATGCATACTTGTGTTTATAGTAGCACAGTGTATAACAGCTAAATCTTGGAAGAGGCCTGTATGTTCACCAACACACGACTGGATAAGGCAACTGCGGTATTTATGCAATGGGGTGCTACCGCATCTCTGAGGAAGATAAGCCTGAGCCACTTGTAGGAAAATAAGCGAGCACACCTTGAGATCATGTTACATGAAATTAATCAGACATAGAAGCCTAATTATTGCACAGCTGCTTTTATACGAGAAACCCAACGTACAAGTAATTTAAAGAGTAAAATAAAGAATGGATCAGAGAAATCGAGAAGGTGCATCTTCTGCAAAAGGATGGAGCATGAGGCAGAGGGGAGGAGGAAGTAGAGAATTCGGATGTGTGAGGTACACGTGCCGACTCCCTGTAGTGAATGTAATCACTACATACTGAAAAAAAAGGACTAATACATTGTAGGTTTTTTTAAAGGACTAGTACAAACAACTTTTAAAAATTGAGATTGAGAGAGATCACCAAAGAGAAGCTTGTGCCACAATCCCTAAAGGACCCAGAGTTCTTGGTTTCCAATTCTTTTCCAACTACAGTTTTGGAACCCAGAAAATGTATAGGAAAAGAACCAAGCCAAGTAAGAACTGAACAGCTAGAGAAGAGCTATAAAACGAACTTTCTCATTTCATCTTGTGCACCCACACTTCCCAGCACCTGCCTAAAGTTGCAGGCAAACGTACATCCATAAAAGTTTTCCTTGCAAATTTTTAAGAAATTAAGATCGTGGGTGTAGGTGTAGCTTGGTAGAGAGTATGTGCTTCATATTCACAGAGCCTTGGGTTAGAACCCCAGCACCAGAATAAATAAGATTAAACATGATACAGTGTCATATGCTTTAAAGTTGTAATTTTTTAAATAAAGGACCAGCTCACTAGTTCTGTCAATTTCATTTAAAAATGCAAATGAATTCATCATTTCATCACAAACTCACCACTGGCTGAGGCTCCTTTAATTTAAGGTGTGTTTACAGGAAAGGGTTTTTGCTCTGTCCTTGTTTAGAGATGGAAAATACTTTGCACTATGACTAGGACACAGTCTGCTCCCTCCCTTCCCCTTGGAGGTCTCCGTGCAGCCTGGATATAGCCATTGTACCCCTTCTCAGAGTTCAGGAAACCTGACGCCTGGGCTTCATCTCCTGCTGAGTGACTTCCACCCTCCACGGTTGTTGGGCAACCAGCAGCCCACACTTATGAGGGCTGTGGGAGGCAGGGGTGGCTTCCTGTGTACCTGGACTCAACCAACCACACAGTTCCTTAAGAATGGTGACAGGTGCTCTATGGCAGAAGGATGACGGTGCCCTGGGAGCACAAGGATCCAGCCTAGATATAACTAGCAGCTAAGAAACAGTGGGAGCTGCTCTCTTCTGGAACTGATCCCTGACCCCAGAGATCCCACGACCCAGACAGGAAAGTGACAGCATTTGTTGAGTAATGAAAGGAAAGGGAAAGCACGCACAGGAAAGACAGTGAGGGAACAGCTGCTTCCTGTCGGAAACGTAGGTGAATTGTTTTCCTAGGTGTGCGAAGGAAGAGGCAGATTTCTGAGAGAGCTGACATCTCTCTCAAAGGGCTAAGGGCCGTTTGGCAGGCTCCCTTTCTTGTGCTCCCTCCTGCCCAAGCACAAGAGGCTCAGCGCTCTGCGTGTGGCGTGTCAGGGGGAAGGGCCAGTTCAGTGAGGACACTGCAGAGTTTAGAAGGAGGCAGAGCATGGACTTGGAGCAGTTGGCCTCTGAGTGTGACTTGTTAATTCTACCATCTCAGGCGAGTGAATTGGCCCCTGTAAACCAAGCTTTCCTCAAATGCTAACCAAGGGTAATGCGTTCACTTAAGTAGGCTTATGCGTAAGTCCAGATTCTCAACCCAGGTCCTGGCCCTCTCCCTGGGGCTTGGCAGAGGTTCTTCAGTGGTCTTGCCCTTCCGGTGGCATTATCGTTTCACAGGTCACATATAATGTATGGGGCTAAAATGGGATCATAAAAACAACAGCCCATAAGGTATTCAAAATGTGCTTATTCTTGTCTTTCCTTCTAAGCAAGTCCCTTCCATCTTCTTGGCTCAAGAAAGCTCCTCAGATACTCAGCCAATGCCACTTACTTCCAGCACGTTGTCAAAACCTCACTGTTGTAACAACCATGTGCAATTCACCCTCTTCTTGAATTCTAGCCTTCATTAATGTAATTAAACAAAAATTAATTTCCTTGTGCATAAGCTTCTCCTGCACAATGGGATTTTTTTTCCTTGGGGCTATATCCCTGAAGTGAAGTTACCACACACAAAAAACCCAACTCTGTGCTTGTTAGGTATTTAAATGTTTCTGACCCTTCAAATGAACTCTGAAGAAGATTTCTACCCATTTAAAAAACTGCCCGGAAGATGTGAGGATGCCCACTGCATGACTCCATTGCTGCATTGAGCATCTCCATTGTAAAGAGCACCTGTTAAATCGACAGGCAAACTATGCTATGTCATTTCCATAATTTGCATTTTTGATTGGCTGTGAGGACAACTATTTCTCATGCTTATCTATTTTTGTTTAATGTTCCATCTGTTCTTGTCTTTTGTTCTTTTGTCCAGAAGTGTGGCAGTATTTCTCCAGATGTATAATGGGCAACTGACTTTTTGAAGTCCCTACAGTGGTCACCCTTTTGTAGGAGGGGAGAGAGAGGAGCCTGAGAAAGGATCCAGTTCTGTGCCACCGAAGCGTCTCAGGATCCAAAGAAAACCTTGGCTCTTTAAACTGTCAGGTCATGATAAACCTGTGAATTATGAAACAGGAAAATAATTTTTATTGATTTGTAATGTCTCATCCAGCTAGAAAAGCATAACACCACACCCATAAATAATTTGTCCCTGTGTGAGACAGGGGTCGGCAGGTGCACTGTGTCACTTCATCTCCCAAATAACATCTGGAGTCAGGCACTATTCTATTCTGATCGCCTCCTCTACTCCTGGCTGATGGATGGGAGGTAGGGCCCGCCCCTTTCATCTGTGGTGACCTTTCTGTGTGGTCACAGCAGCCTCCCAGGCCCTGGTGATGGCAGTGGGAAAGGGTGTGCCCTAGGGATGTTCCCTTGTATAAACCAGGCTCCGACTTGGTGTCTGGCACTCTGACCTTGTCTGCAAGACCCTGTTATAGCTGAAAAGGCTCATTTTACAGCAGAGGAAGCAGTCTCAGAATGCTGTGCCCACTTGTTCTAGGGCATAAGCTCCACATTTCATGGCCATTATGTGGCAGAAACAGAGTTGAGCCCCTTGGAGTCTGACTGCAGAGCTTGGTTCCCAACAGAAGCCAGAACACTGTGTCAGAGTAATATGGTCAGTAAACAGTGCCCACCCCACCTCCTCCATCCACAGGGGCTTGGAGCAGCTGTAACCACACAGAGGTCTCAGCAGGAGAGACCAGAGTCTCCCTGCCCGGACGTCAGCCTGGAGGAGAGGAAGGAAGCAGGTTGCAGAGTTGGTTAGGGCTAGAAATAAGGGTGAGATGGTGGAGATTATTTCTGGTAAAACAGCAAAAACAGACCCAAAAGATGTTCTCAGGATGGCAGCTACAGTGGAGCAAAGCAGGGAAATTGTCTTTCTCAAAGTAGAGGTTTGCTGTGCAGGGGCTGGAAGGACCCCAGAAAGGTTCAGCCTCCTTTTCCTCCTTCCAATCCTCGGAGATGCTTGAGGCGTCTGGAAGCTCTGTCCCCAGAAACCCAGGTACCTGCCTGCCTCCCTCACAGCAGACTCTTCAACCTTCCACTGACCAAGCTGTTCGGTCACTCACCAAGAAGCAAGCCAGTTTGGATCATCAGGAACTGGGAGGGGAGTCAGCAGCCGCCACCCTGGGAGCCCATGACAGCCTTTGAGTCGGAGAAGGCTCCCTGGTCCCGCCCACATCCCCTGCTGTTAGGGACTGAGCTCTTCGGTGAGATCCACAGGGCTTAACTATGTTTTGCCACACACTGGCTGTGAAATGTGGAGCTTATGCCCTAGGACAAGTGGGCACAGCGTTCTGAGACTGCTTCCTCTGCTGTTTCCTCCTATCCCCAGTTTCCAGTCAGAGCCTTTATCACCAGAGTCTCCGTATTTTCTTTCATTGCTGAGACCAAACACCCAGCACCAAAAGTTAAAAGGGAAAAGTTTTATTTACAGTTTGTAGAGGTTTCGGTCCATCATTGGCTGGCTCAAGGCAGGGTGACTTGGCAGAGGGGCACCCCAGAAGAGAAACACTTCATGGTGGCAGAACACAGCAACAGCAACAAGAAAAGACAGAAAAGGGACAAGCCTCTTCCTGTCCCTTATATTGTATGCAGGCTACCTGCCCTGGGGCAGGTATAGCACTCACTTCCTTAATCCTAGTAGTGGACCATGAATCAGTTACAAACTCTAGATTCAGCCACCTCTAAAAAGCCTGAGCCTGACTGCATGAAGCTTTGGGAGGATATCCAGACACAAACCATCACAGCCTTTCCTTTAAAACATAAATGTTTCTCTGATGCTAGGAGTAGTCCATGCTGAGTGTACATCATAGGGGAGACATAGCCAATAATAAGATGAATAAAATTACTTGTTATCATATCTCACAAAACTAACCACTCTACACATTCTTGCGAGTTCCTCTATGTATGCTTTCTGTGCAGTTTAATGTACAACTTTAAAGTTACTTTTCTATATGAAGTAGTCATCTCCAAAGGATTATGTGAAATGATCATGATATAAGAAGAAAATAGAAAAAAGTCTACGTACATTTTTTTGTTCGCAATAAAAAAGTATGCCTTCCTGATAGATAAGAGTTTCTCCCTGGTAAGCTGGTGTGGCCTCTCAGTGTGTGAAACCCCCCAAGAGAAGTACCTGTGAAAGACCCCAAGAGAAGTGCAGAAGGCACTAAGGCTTTTTAGAGGTGGCTGAATCTGGGGTTTGTAATTGATTCACGGTCCACTGCTGGGATTAAGGGTACGAGAGCTATACCTGCCCTAGGTTGGGTAGCCTGCGTACAATATGAGGGACAGAGAGAGTGCCCTTCTCTAAGCCAGTGGTGGGAGTGTGGTGCTTACTCTAGGTTGTATTCAGGTACTTGTTGTCTCTCCAACCCCGACTCAAAATAGTCATGATCTCTCTAGAACCCCATAGCCTGTAAGAGATGGCACCATTCTAGTCTAGTGACAAAATGTCTTTTGCAGACTTTAGCCCCATTAAACCCTGTCCTCCGTGATGAAGCTCACCTAGCTTCATGTTTTTCCTAACATTAATATGCAATTTATAGTCATTCTTATTTACTTTATATGCAGTTTATAGTCACTTCTTATTTACTGTATGTCTTCTTTCCCTAGTTTGAAAGTATTTGCATTGCAAACTTGGCTCTCCAGCTGTTTGAGAAGACTGTGCTTATGTGTGGACAAGCTCAGGATTCTACAAGCAAAAAAAAAAAAAACAACTACTGCCAGGATTCTCATGTGCTGGGACCAGAATGGGACTGCAAAAACCTCCAGACAAGGAGAGCCAGAGACAATTACAGGAGACTGCTGGCACTCACTGCTCTGCTTTAAAGCAACACTGTGGAACACATCTGTGTCTGTAAGAAATACACTTGGCTGTGGGCAATACCCTTTTACTGACAGGGGCTCAGTCATCTCAGTCATGGTGACCTAAACAAATTATGAGTTTGTTTTTCTCTTGTGTCAAAAAGTACACCATGGGGTGGCCGTGCAGCGCAGGAATGGTGACTCCATGAGGCGTCAGAATCCCAGGCTCCATATGCTTTTCTGTTCCTGGCTTCTGTTCTCAAATGACTGCTAGTACTCCAGCTGTCATATACAAGATCACTGGGGAACCAGCACACAGTAGCTGAATTATTAAAAATTCCCTTCGGATACTCAGACTGAAAACAATCCATATAGTTCAAATCAACAAGAGAAAAACAAAGCTGACCCTTCTTCCTCACCCGGTATAGGCCTCTCCCCCATCAGCATAGTATGAGGCAAAACAGAAGATTCAATTAAACAGGACAAGAAACCCACACTCAAAGCATACAGGAAACCACACGAAATACAGAACTGCCTATGCTATTGTTAGCACCAGCAGTACTTACTCTCAGTGAACATAGAGCCTTGAGCTCTTGGCAGACCTTGTATGATGTCATCGTGAACTGCAAGATATAAAAAAATTCATGGGTATGGATATGGATATGTTGTCATAGGTTTAAATATCTTATTTTTTGCTATATGAGTTAAAGTGCAAAATTCATAAAACAACATATGTATGGTGGGGTTGTATGCTTAAAGTCTTTTAACTTATTTTTAACAGCCCTAAATTGTTTTTTGTAGATCACTAATAGATTCTATTTCCTTTGCCTTCTCTGCCTCTTTATGATTTTGAAGGTAGACATGCTATTTTCAATTTACTACTGGTTTCCAGCAAATTAGGAAAACAGACTTCGAGTCTATTTTTTCTTCTAAACTTCAGCTCTATCAGAGGAATGTTACCTATCTTGTACTGTTAGACGAGAATTGAGCAAGTTCGTCTATCTCTACCACTTCCTGCTTCTTTATTTTGTTCTATTTTGGTTTTGGGGGGATAGAGTTGAGTGTATTGAAGGAATTAGACGACTGCTATGTTAGTCAGGTCATGACTTGTTTAAGCCTCAAGAGTTATGGACCTTATTAAGAGTCAAAAGTGAGGAAGGCAAAACTCCCCCCCCACACACACTAGATGACCAAGACTTATGTGACCTTGTTAAAACAATGAGCCTTAGCAGATAGACACATGTAGGCGCAACAGCCTGGTACTCAAATATTACAAAGTAACTGGACACAAGATTGCTGCTATCTCTATAAAACCATAATTCTGCAAGCACAAGGTAACCCGAGAGGGGATTGGCAGCACTAGCCACAGAAGAAACCCACACTAATTGCAAACTATAAATCCAGTGTGGGGTATTAGTCTACAAGGGACCCCTCCTGGAAGGCAGGCTAGCTTTGGAGAATAAATCCACTGCAGGATGGACATGGTGGTGCACAGCAGTAATCCAGGATCCTGGAAGGCTGAAGCAGGCAAGTTTAAACCCAGCCTGGGCAACTTAGTGACTTAGCAACACCTGCCTCAAAATAAAAAATAAACAGGGGTGGGGATGTATCTAAATGTGGAGCACTAGATTCAATGACCAGTATCACAAAAAAATGAGGAGGAAATGGAGGAGGAGAAGAGGAAGGAAGGAAGGGAAAGAAAGAAAGAGAGAGAGAGAGAGAGAGAGAGAGAGAGAGAGAGAGAGAGAGAGAGAGAGAGAGAGAGAGAGAGAGAAGGCAAAATGCTCACTATCAGTAGCCTTTCTGAAGCTGGGCAAAATATCTGACCCATGCACAACTGAAAGGAGGAGATATTTGTTTGGTTTCACAGCTGCAGTTTTTTATGGACACTCAGGTCCTTAAGATCAGGTGTTTGTCACTGCTCCCATGGTACCATGAGAGGCCATATTTCGTGAACTGAAAAAGGATGTATTCAAGGACAGCTCCAAGAAGACGGAGGGCCTTGGCTCACCACAGATCACCACCACCTGATGTGCAAACATGCAAGGGCCATTTATAATAAGCAATAGAAGGTAAAGGAAGACAATGAAACGTGAACTTCATCATTCTTGGGGTTTTTTGGCACGTTCTTACTGTAACCCACACTGCAAAATGGAAATTTTAAAGTTAAATTTCTTTCTTTTAGAGCTAAGCAACTTCTCCAAACTTTCTCCTGCTGAGCACATCACCAACACCCCTTCTTCTCCTCAGCCCAAAAGAAATGACAGAATGTGCAGACACCGACACCAGGAAGTCTGGAACTCAGCTTCCTTTCCCCAAGAAAGTGGACAATGAACTACAGGCAGCTGGAAGTGTAAATCAGATGTGATCCGCACTGTCTCTCTGTGCTCCCTCAGCCCCTGTTCCTTACTATAAAGGACCCTTGCCCACCTGTATAATGTGAGATGGTGACATAAGGTGAATAGGTCCCTCTACCTTCTTGGAGCCAGTTTCAAATAAGGCATTTTTCTTTTTTACCAAAATATATGGCTTCCTTTGATTTGGTCAGTGGTGAACAAACAAATATGAGCATATGAACCTAAGTGGCTGGTAACATTGTCACCAGACAGCGCCTTAGCAAGGCAAGGGATTAGGGCACAGCAAAGTGGCTGTGGAAGCAGGTGTGAACTGTTGATCACAGAGTTCCAGGACACAGGTGCAAAACAGTTCTCAAACCCCTGCACTTGGAACCAATCTGAAAGTGCTGTCCTTGATTCTTCCCATGAGAACTCCAGCAGGATTCTGCTAAGATGGTATAGATCTGACATCAGCCTGAGGATAGGGAGCTGTGAAAGACGGCCACCAGTGAGCTCTTAGGCCCTGTGCTTTCTCTTCCGCAGTGCCCCTCACACCCTGCAGCATGTACTCTTTCCCTACTGTTAGTTGGCCTGAACTCGCACTGTAGAGTATGTCTCTTTTCTTTTCATATCTTTAATAATGGCAAACCGTCACTACCTTTTGCACTTGACACATTACTCGACCAATTTCTTTCTGTCCTTTGTTCAGGACAGAAAGAACCTCTAGATAGAGATTCTAATATCCAAACTGGTAATGCTAGGAGGTTCCTTAACCCTAGGTTCCTACTCATAGAGTTAGTCTGCAGGTTTGCTGACTGCCATCTCACAAAATGAATTTCCAGTTGCCAGTAAGAGGCATAAAGGGATTTACTAGACAGATATGTAAAAAGTACTCATTGCAAGAAATATAATGTGTGTAGGATGGGGGTGGGAGTAGGTTGTGGGGAGACTACAGTTTGGAACTGGGAATATTTATGAGGTTTTGATGGTAGAAATCTGTGGAATTTGTCAATCTGTAATCTTGGTCTTGGTTTGAGGAATAGGAAAAATTGTCCATATACAGAAAGTTAATGCTCCATTCATAGAGGAAAACCTATTTTACAGGCAAAAAAAAAAAGCTGGTCTATTCATAGGTGTTTTAGTTTTTTAAAAAAAGGATGTTTGCCAAAATAAAGGGGAGAAGGGAATGGATGAACTTATTCAAATGAAAAAGGGAATTGCCCAGGCTTATTATGTCATGTGAGACTAGAAAATATCTTGAAGCTGGACTTGGTAACTTGTGTCCTGAAGCTGCGGTTTTTCCTGAAAGTAGTTTTAAAATTCTAATTTTTCTTGTCTCCTTTCTAGTTATCTTTAGTTTTTCTATCCCACCTCATTCTGACCATTCACCTGGACTGAGAAGAGAAGGGAATGGCTGCTTGTACCCTCAGCCTGGCCAAGTGAGAGAGCCTGCTTGTCTCTAAAGAAAAAATTGTAACACTCAAAGTTTCATTTTGCTGTGCCAGTTACGAGCCTATAGTTGGTTCCCCCAAGGCAGAAATGTGACAGAAGAGATGGGAGAGGAAATCTGTTCATCTCCTGGCAGCCAGGAAGCAGAAGGAAAGGGAAAGAGCCAGGGAGGCCAGGGGCAAGACATACCCCACCCTCAGCAGAGAACTCAGAAATTTGTTTGCTTTCAAACCCACACTGCTACTCAGGTTCTGGGGGAAATGTTACCAGGGTCTGGGCTGCTTTGGGATCCTTCTGGACACTCTTTCCAGGTGTTCAGGACCTGTCCTGAACAAAGAATTGGACAGGATACAAAGTAGCGTGGTTTTATATTTATTAAAAGTAGGAAAAGAGATATGTTCTGCAGAATGAATGCAGCACAATTAAAAGTGGGAAAATAAGCATCCTCTACAGAGTGCAGAGAGGGCCACTGAAAGAGTGTACAGTGCTCATCAGCTTAATGGCACCCATCTTTTGTATTCCCATCCTGACATGAAAACTAAGCCAACCTGTCAAAAATGTGCTTCATCTTACAGTTGGAAAATGGAAGATAGCATTTTCTGATTGGCCTCAGGTGCAGGGCTCAGAACTATTCCCTACGTGTATTCTGGGTCTCTGTGGTTACAGGTCACACTCACTTGCCCAGCTGGCTGGCCATGCCCTGATCTCCTACCTCAGCTCTCTGATATATTTGGAGTGCACAGACTCAGGATGGGCTTCTGGAGCAGGTGGAGCACCAAACCAGCCCACGTGGTACAAAGCTGGTTCGAGCTAGCAGTTGCTCTGGGTATGCTGAAGGTAAACATAATTGCAATAAAAAGCCTTGGGGTGAATACAGAAATGACTACCACTGATTGTTCCTGCCCAGTGGGATAGGTGGAGCAGGACTCAGTACCAGTCTGTCAGGTGATGATGGAGAGCAAAGGCCATAGCCTCACGTAATCTTGCCACTGCTTCCCATACCTGGGAGATTCCATTATTACAGATCCTGGAAAGAAACTTGATCATTCCAATCACTTCAGCATACAAAACATGGGGTTCTCCCTGTTCTTTTTCTGTTGTCATTACTTTCCTTCTGCATTTCATTTTTTTTGTCTTTCATCTACTTTTATTTGTATTTTTATTAATCAGTTGGTTTTTATAATCTCTTTTTCTTTTCTTCTTTCTCATATTCACTTTTTAAAATCTTGCTTCTTTCATTTTTCCTTTTGCCCGCCTCTTCCACTTTTATTGTTCTTTTAGTCTGTTTCCTTAAGTTTTAGCTTTGCTTTCTAAGAATTTAAGATGCATCATTATTTATTTGCTATGTCTCTTATCTTTTGATGTAGACAGTCCTAGTTACATATAGTTGGTTCCCTGAAAAGGTAAGTAAGATTGATGAAACCTTAACCAAACTAACAAAAAGAAAGAGAAGATCCTAAAGACTCCACCAAATGACTTTCATCTGATAAATTCAGCAAAACAGAAGGATACAAAATCAGCATTTAAAAAATCATTGAGCTGGGCATGGTGGTGCATGCCTGTAATCTCAGCACTTGGGAGGCTGAGGCAGGAGGATCACCTCATGAGTTCAAGGCCAGCCTAGGCTACCTACTAAGTTCAAGGCCAGCATGAGCTACATAGCAAGAGTCTGTCTCAAAAACAAAGAGACATTATTAATTTTTCTAAATGCCAATAATAAACAATTGAGAAGGAGATCAGGAAAACAATTCCATTCATAAAAGTTTCAAAACGTACCCAGGAATCAATTTACTGGAAGCAAAAGAGCTCTACAATGAAAATTACAGAGTGACGAAGAAACAAACTAAAGAATGGATAAGACAGATCAGAAAAAATAAGACAACTAAAATGGAGACAAGGAAGTCATAACTAAAAATTGAACTGTAAAAACCCTACAGCTTCCAGACACTCAGCCAAAGTTACCCAAGGCAATCCATATCAACACTCCTAAATTTAGGCTCCTTTCCTATCAGGCCCATCACACCAAAAATTTCTCAGGAGTACTAAAATTTCCTAAATTGACTTAATTTTAAAAAATGAAGACTGGGAACCTAATTCTAAAATAAGGGAACAGGTTTTCACAAATTCAAAGCATGTTTAAATTATCTATTAATAAAACAGGCCCCATACCCGTAGAATGGACTACAGCCTTGCGGGGGAGGAGCCACCTTTTCCTCGAGTTTCTACTCCTTCAAGAGCAGGATGTGCTCCTTACTCCAGGAAACAATGTCTCACTTCTTTAAGAACATTCCACTCATGAGTTCAGAGTAAAATCTCTACTTAATAAACACTTCTTTTGCCTCTTACTGATGCATCCTAATAATTCTTTTGCTGTGACAGGAGACAGTGAACCTGCAAAGTTACTCTACAAAAGGGTGGACTAGGTTCCTTATCTCAGCCTCAAGGATCTCCTCAGATTCAGCCCAGTGACAGGTACTAGAAAATGGAAAGTTGTCCCATGTTCATGGATCAGTAGAACTAATGTTGCCAAAATGGTCATATAATTACTGTGGGTGATGGGAGTGCAGACAGTTTTCTAGGTTCTTGCGTGTGAAGAACCAAGCACCGTGCATGGGATGTGAGAGTAAGGAGGAAGCAACAAGGCTTTAAAGAAATGACTGTACACACGGAGTGACACGTTTTCACACTGATTCACAGTACATATTTCCATCGGGCTTGTACCAGAAAGGAAAATGGCACCAGCACTAAATGTGTCAAGTTTAGGGATTGAAAATGATCCTCTGGGGCTAGGGAACCTCTCAGAGGGTCTTCCATAACCTGGTTGACAACATGAGTGACACGGGCTGAGTCATGCCAGCTGTGTGTATTGCACAAGTTCTTACCCATAATTTGCTCTCATACTTTTGGTATGAGATGCAGTCAGTGAGCTCCAGGAGAAGAAAGGTTACTGTAGGTCACACAGAAGCATATGGCAGGCACATGTCTTATCTCTACCTCCAGGTAGCATAAGGTAATAGGTATTAGGACAAAAGCCATAGGATTGGCCTTAGGGTGCTGTCCAGGTTCAGATGAGTGGAGGTGAGTGGTCCTTCAGCTCCAGTTTTGGAATACATGTTAATATTACCAAAAGTAAGCTATAGGTTCAGTGCAATCCCTAGCAAATACAAATGGCATTCTTCAAAGAAGTAAAAAAAAAAAATCTTAAAACGATGTGTAAATATAACACATCCAGAATGGCTAAAGCAGTCCCGAGCAAAAAGAATCAGGCTGCAAGTATCATAATATCGATTTCAGAATGTGCTACAGAGCCATGGTAACAGAAAATAGTGTGGTACCAGCAGGACAACAGACAGGTCAACCACTGTGTGAACCAATGGGAGACACAAAAATAACCCCCCACAGCGACAGCAATCAGAGTCTGGACAACAACATACATTAAAAAATGATCTAACAAATGAGCTGGGGCAACTGGTTGCATATATGTAGAAGTTTGATACTAGATTGCCCTCTACCACCCTGTAACGAAAACAATTCAAAATAGATCAAATATCTGAATATAAGACTTGAACAGGCAATAATTTTCTGAATAAGACTCCAATAGCTCGGGAAATCATAGCAAGAATGCACAAGTGAGATTTCATATGATTAAAAGTCTTCTGTACAGCAAAGGAAACAGTTAACAGAGTGAAGTTATAACCTACAGAATGGGAGAAAATCTTTATTATCTGCTCTTCCAACAGGTTATTAATATCCAGAACATATAAAGGACTCAAAAATTCCCACAAAATAAATAATCCAATCAAAATGAGGAGAATGGGCAAATGAATTGAACAGATAATTCTCAAAAGAAGAAATGCAAATTGCCAATAACTATATCAAAAAATGTTCCATATGGTTAGCCATCAAGGAAATGCAAATCAGAACTACACTTAGATTCCACCTCACCAACTGGAATAAAATAAGGCTAGAATGCAAAGGAAAAAGAAACCTTGTACACTGTTGGTGAGAATGTAAATTAGTATAGCCACTATGAAAATGAGTATGGAAGCACCTCAAAAAACTAAAAATAAGCCAGGCCTGGTGGCACATTCTGGTAATTTCACTGCTTGGGAGGCTGAAGCAGGGTGCTTGCCATGAGTTCAAGGCCAGTCTTGGCAGCATAGTGAACTCAAGGTCAGCCTGAACTACATAGTGAGATCCGTCTCAAAACAAACAAAAAATTAGAAACAGTACTACATGATACAGCTATACCACTCCTTGGTATACACCCAAAGGAATTAAAGTCAGCATTCTATAGAAATACCCACATACCCTTGTGTATTGTGGCAGAATTCATAATTCTCAAAGGATGCAGTGAACCTAGGTGTCTGTTAGTGGAGGAAGGGATAATGAAAATGTGATATATGTGTATAATAAAACAGTATTCAGTTACAAAGAACAAAGTTATATCATTTATAGAAAATGAATAGAACTGAACATCCTTGTGTTAAGTAACATAGCCAGAGACTTCCGGGAAGATGGCGACCAGGTGAGCGGCAGAGGGAATCTCTCCGAGACCAATCTTTTGCGCGCGGGTGCCCGGTCCGTGGATGCAAAATTCCAACTGATTGGGCTGCTCTCCGCAGCCTGAGCATTAAAGGGCCGGCTGGACAAGCCGGGCGGCAAGAAGTGGGCGGATCCTGAGAGCTGGGCGCCCAAGAGATCGGTGAGGCGCTTCGGCTGCAGCTCGGCTCAAATCGCGTACAGCCGAGAGAGCAATTGCGGCGGGAGGAAAACCTCCAACTCCTGAACCCGATCGGCTCGGAGACGGCTGTAACCAGGATTTGTTGGAGGCAGCGGAGCAGAGGAAACTCAGAGAACGAGCTACTGGGACAGATTGCGCCAATCTGGGCAGCGTTCCGGGATCCCGCCCAGAGCCCCGCCCCCGCAGCCGGCGCTGCGCGAACTGGAGCGGCTGCAATCGGTGGGATTTCTGAGTCGGGAAAAAGCTCCATCCACGGAGATATATCTGAATGGCATTCCTGCCTGCAGGATCCCAGGGTGAGTTGAGTGGGCGCTCTAACCGGTTTTTCCTGAGTCGGGAAGAAGCTCTGCCCAGCGAGCGACATCAAAGCAGCTTTCAGGACTGCGGGATCTCCCAGGTAGGAAGAGCTAGCTAGGCGCCCCTAGGGGATTTGTGAGGGGGGAAGGAGCTCCACCCAGGGAGGAACACCTGAGAGGCCTATCTGCAAGACGCCTGAGGCGGAAACCTGTTTATACTCCCCAGCCAGGGCTCGGGGTAGGGAGTAGAAGCGGAAATCTCAGCAGACAGCTTAAGGGACATTCTCCCAAAGAGAAGGAAACATTGGAGCAGCCTCTGCAGCAGACCTTTGCCTGCTGAACTGCCTGGGGAAATTATAGCTCCACATTTTGAATCTGATAACCAAAAATGGGAAAACAGAGGAACAAAACGCAGTCTCAAAACTCAACCCCACCCAGAACAAGTTTTGAATGTGAGGATACAGGGGAACCAGGAAATCACATACCTGCAAGTTATGAAACGATTGCATCCGAAATGAAACAACTCCAACAGGCCATAAAAGACCTTAAAGCAGAAATAAGCCACATACCCGCAATGATTT
>PVLD010023762.1:0-26807 GCA_004027595.1 Dinomys branickii | reverse complement strand
AAGAAAGAAAGAAAGAAAAGAACTTGGGGGTGAACAGGCAACTTGTGATCCAGATACCATGATAGGACATGGTTGACCAAGTGGGACCCATTCAGTCACTGCTATATCCCAGGAAGCTCAGGAAAGAGGGTCACAAGTCTAGCCTGGGCTACACAATGAGACCCTATCTAAATAAATACAAATGGGGTGGGGATATAGCTCAGTGGAATAAGCGCCTGCCTAGCAAGTGCAGGGTCCTGAGTGCGATCCCCAGTACCGCCAAAAAATAAAAAATAAAATAAATAAATACAAACAAGCAGGCAAACTACCCTTTTGTTTATTTATTCATTAGTTTACTATCTGTCCAGAAAATAATCATTAAGAATTTATTTATGCTAAGTGATATGGGTGAATAAGAAAAGCAGATTTCCAACAATATAATCTAAAACACTTCTACTGCAAAATATCTAGAAATGCTGATTAAAATACTACAAATATTCTTTTATATGCATAGCTGAGCATGAAAGAAAATAAGGGCACATACCCCCGGAGACACAAAATGAAGACATTGAAAACAAGAGAGTAAATGAATGTGAAATCTGGAACATTCTCAATACTTAAAAGTTTAATGTCTTGGGTTTTAATGCTGCATAGCAGCTAAGAGGTGGGGACTTGGGAACATGCCATATAAAAAGTTGGAAATAAGAATTTCACATAAAATCAAGACTTTTGAAGACCCATAATTCTAGTGAAAGACTAGGGAAAAAAGCTGCTTTCCAGGAAAGAAATGATTTTGTAAAGACCTCCCTATCAGATGGGAGTCAAATCTTCCCTGAGGAGGTATAGGCCTTACCTTCAGATGGATGTGGAGGTGAAGCATAAACTGCCTGGTAGTTTGGATATGAGCTGAAGTGAAGGTAGTTTAGCAACATGGGGGCACCTGGCAGGAGCAAAAGTGCCAGTCACCCCTGGGGAAGTGCACATTTAACTCATCTCCTCCAGGCTCCAATAGATGACGTAAGCCATCCATAAGATCAGCTCTAAACCATGAAACGTGTAAGTATGCTTAAAATGGTCGCAGTGTGATGGGAGATGCAAGTGAGAACACAAGCATGTCGGGTGTTGTGTGACCCAGCTATCTGTAATCCCAGCCACTTGAGAGGCTGAGGCAGGAGGGCTGCAAGCTAGAGAGCAGTTTGGGCTACAAAGCAGGACCCTGTTTTTTTTTTTTTAGTACTGGGGATCAAACTTGGGACCTTGTGCTTGCCAGGCAGGCACTTATGCTACTGAGCTATATTCCCAGCCTACAAGACCCTATCTTGAAAAGAAAATGAACAGGAAATGAAAAACTCTCAAGATGATTAAAAAGGAAAAGAATCAGATAGATTTTAAATTAACAGAATATAGCTTTTAGAAGTTGTCTTGGCTACTTTTCTCTTGTTGCTGAGACAAAATACCTGACACTCAGAATTAAGGAAGGAACGGTTTATTTAGCTCATGGGCTATGGAGGTTTCAGTCCATACCTGGCTGGCTCCAAGGCAGAGTGGCACATGGCGGAGGGCAACTGTTCATGGTGGCGGAAAACAGCAAAAGCAGCAAGAACAAAGGGGAGGTGTGCCACCTCTTTCCCTCCCTTACAGTGGACCATGAATCAACCATAACTCTAGAAGCCTGCCCCATGACTGTATTCAGACACAAACCGTAACAGAAGCAACAAAATATAATTTATTTTCTCCTTTTCCTCTCTAGAAGGTATTTTTTCCTCAATCTCATTCTTGAGTCATTGAGGACTATAATTCTAATTTTTTTTTTTTTTTGGCAGTACAGTGGGAATCCAGGTTGACCAGTTGTTCATAAGGAACAAAAAGCCACAAGGCAGCCACTTCTCCCTTTTTTTCTTGCTGATTTTGCTGTTTTCTGCAGCCATGAACTGTTGCCTTCTGCCATGTGCTTGGAGCCAGCGAGTATAGACTGAAACTTCCACAGACTTTCAGATTTAAATTTTACCATAACTGCACTTGGTATGAATACAGCAAAGAGAAAATGGCAGGATAAGTGCTGACAGGGTGCAGCTGCTGCCCGACAGCCGGACCCACAGTTGCCTTTCCTGGCAGCTGTGTGAGGAGCTAGTGCTGAGGCTCAAAGGCTGCGGACCCGGCCCAGTTTGCACTGCAGCCAGAGCTGGTTGTGGTGGTGCACCCTTGTAGTCCCAGTGCTCCAGAGGCTGAGGCAGGAGGACTGCAAGTGTGATCTCAACATGAGCAATTTAGAGACAGCCTTTGTGCAAATTAAACAACAATAACAATGCTTGGGGATACAGTTTAGTGTGAAGACCCTGGGTTCAAACCCCAGTACCACAAAACAAACCAACTCCACAGACTCCACTATACAAGGTAAAGGTAAATAGTACAATTTCAAAAATAAATAAATAAATAAAAAGGCCACAAGGCAGTCAAAGCCTTGGCATTTATTGATTGAGGAGGGGATTGAAGAGGGGATTATTGGATGCCTCAAGAGGGTAGGGATGATCTTATGCTAAGAAGGATCTTGCCCTGGAGTGACTTTTAATTTCAGTGGTATTAGGTTTAGTCTTAGTGGATAGGAGAGGATGGCCCATCCCTAAAAAGATAGTGGGAAACCTCAAAAAGGTGATATAGATGATTCCAAACCTCCATTTATCCCTTTAGGAAGTATGCAAAATTAGCCATTGTGAAGTTGTGGTCCTCAATAATCCCCCTTTTTGTTTTTGTAATTGCAGCAGTTGAAACTGTGTACAGACTATAATGGCCATCATAGCAACAACATGTTCTCAGGAGTTTGGGGAAGGCCTTGCACCGCCAGCATGCAAACCTCCTGCATTGTCTTTTTAGTTGTCTCCATGTCAACTAAGGTTTTGTAGCCTTTGTGGATCTCAGTACTTTTGGTGTCAGATTCTCTTCAGGGCCATGCTTGATAGTGTTCACACTGGAGGGCCAGATGGGAACAGTATCCACCATGGGGCTGGGATTTTTCTCTCTCCATGGTCACATGTTCCAAGAGGGCAGTTATAACATTGTTCCATTGTCTCACATGCCTGTAATCTCAGCACTCGTGAGGCTGAGGCAGGAGGATTCTTGTGAGTTCCAGACCAGCCTGGGCTACAGAGTGAGCGCAAGGGCAGCCTGAACTGCATAGCAAGACCTTGTCTCAAAAAGACAGGAAAAAAAAAAAATCCAAAAGAATCCCCAAGAACCAGTTCCATTGTAGATGTCTCTGGAATCATCACATTAGATCTGACCAAACACCGTTAAAACACCCCTAGTCAATCCACCAGGCAGGTGAGGACGCCATGGATTCAGGCCACATTGGCTGCCAGTTATCGGAGACCCCTGCAGTGAGTCTCCAACCTCCTGTCAGGTGTTAAGGCTCACTACACAGTGAGAGAAAAAGCAAGAGACAAAATGGCAGTGCAGTGGGGATCCAGGATGATCAGTTGTTCACGAGGAACAAAAGGCCCTACTGGTTATTTTTAACTCTCCCCTTTGACCTTCACTGTTGTTCTTGGTCTAATTATTCCTATGGGAGATATTTAACTTTTCCTCCTTCTTCTTCCCTTTCTCTTTCCCCTTTCTTTTTTTTTCCTTTCTTCTCTCTTCTCTTTCTTCAGTATTGGGCATCGAACCCAGGGGCACTCTACCATTGCTAGACAGCCCCAGCCCTTTTTAGTTTTTGACACAGTTTGCCCAGAATGACCTCCAAGTTGTGATCCTCCTGCTCCCGCCTCCCAGGCATTGGGATTGTCTAGACCATACCACCCTGAACGAGCCCAATCTTATCCGAGCACTGGGATTATAGGCACGTGCCACCATGCCCGGCTTGACTGTTTTTAAATTGACAAGTGAAAGTTTTATATATTATATTTTGAAATATGCATTCATGTGGAATGGTTAAATGGAGCTAATCAACATATGCATTGTCCCGTACTTTGGTGATGGGAGTGCTGATCTACTCTCCACAATTGTCAAGTGTGCAGTTTGTCGTCATTACCTGTATCACTATGCTGCACAATAGATCTCTTGGATTAGCCTTCCTATGTAACTGAAACTCCTATATAACTAAAACTTTAAAGCTTTGATCAAAACCTCCCCAAACCCTTCCCAGCCCCAGCCCCTGGTAATCACTGTTTTACTCTCTATTTCTATGAGCTCAACTTTTTTAGATTACAGTAATAAGGAGACCACATGGTATTTGCTTTTCTGTGCCTGGCTTACTTTACCTAGGTTAAGGTTATATCCAGGTCCATGATAAGATTTTCTTCTTTTTAAGGATTAAATATTACTCTATTTTGTACATATACCGCATTTTCTTTATTCATCTGTTTGCTGGTGGACATGTAGACTGATTCCATATCTTGGCTACTGGGAATTATGAATAATTGAAATTTCAATGGATAGCTTAAATAGTATATTAGATACAGCTAAAAAATTATTAAGCCAGGTATGGTGGCCCATGCCTATAATTCCAGCACTCAGAAGGATGAGGCAGGAGGATTACTGTGAATTTGAGGACAGCCTGAGCTACATAGTGAGTTCAAGGCCAGCCTGAATTACCCAAGACCCTGTCTCAAAAACAAACGAACAAAAAACGGCACAGAAACAACACAAACAAACACAAAAACTAAAAAATTATTAAAGTAGCAAAGAGTTTTGAAGAAATGATCTCAAATACATAATAGATAGACCAGGAAGTCAGCACTGTACAGAAGTTAGAATGAAAGAGTCTATGTGCTTAAAATTGTTCAAATGGTTTTTTAACTTCACACTTTAATATTTCATTAAGAACATTCGTAATGATGTGGAACCATCATTACTATCTGTTTCCAGAACTCTCTCATAATCACAAACTCTGTACCCACTAAGCATAGCTGCCTGTTCTCTTTGCCCCATCTCCTCCTTAGTCTGCTTTCTATCTCTACGAATTTGCCTGTACAAGATACTTCAGACAAGTGGGATCATATGATATTTGTTCTTCTATTTGGCTTATTTCACTTTACATAATATTTTCAAGATTCATCCATGAGGTCTAGCAATTTTCTTGAAATGTGGGCTTGCTCTGTTGCCCGCTCTGGTCTTGAACTTCTGGGGTCTAGTGATCCTTCTTTAGCCTGCTGAGTATCTGAGACCACATGTACACGCTACCACACCCAGCTCTAGGTCCAGCATGCATGCATGCATGCCCTTATTTGTTTAGATTTTTTGAGACAGGATCTCACTATGTAGCTCAGGCTGGCCTCAAACTTGTGGTGATACTCCTGTCTCAGCCTCCTAAGTGCTGGGATTACAGGCATAGGCCACCATATCTAGTGTTAAAAAAATATGGTTTTATAACAGGGACCTAGAAGCTGGGCCTACAGATAGTTAACTAAAATCAGAATAAAGCTTGGTATCTTTGCACTAATTTTATGTCTCCCTTATTAATTTAAAACTCTGGTGTCCAACCCTTGCTCAATCTGCCCAGAGGTATGTTAATCAATTAGCTTTAAATTTACCCAGTCTATCTCATCTGCCTTCAAGATCCAGGGCACTGAGATGAGTAACAAAAATAACCGTTGGGATCTAGATGGACATCCAACTGCCAGCTTTTACAACATCCAGTTCTGGACCCCCCCAGAGTGATCCCTGAAAGTCTCCAGCCATTATCCTAAACCTGTAGCCATTTTGGATTCTAGGAAAAGTGGTACTGCAGGGACCAGTCCAGGATTAGGTCACCCCAGGTAGGAGCAATTGCTACTTCTGTATATCATGTTGGTGATCTAGCCATTGAAATAAGGCAAGAAAAAGAAATAAAAGTGATAGAAACCGAGACCTGCACAGAACCAGACCAGACTTTCTGACGTGGGAGAAGTCTTTACTGGGGGGAGTAGCACAGGGGGGGCAGCAGACTGCCCAGCGGACCAAGGCAGTGGTGAGCTGAACAAAGCGTGGGCTTTTAAATTCTTTTTCAGGGTGGGTGCTGGCAGGCCAGAATAGCCTGAGCAGGGGCGGTAGGGGTGGTAGTTTTGTCATTGGGTCAGAACAGTCTGAGCAGGGTGGGTTGGGCCAGAATACTCCGAGCAAGGTGAGCTGTCAGAGTCCTGCCAAAGCAGATGAGGGCGGGTTCGGCTTTTGTGGCTGAGGAGAATTGAAGTGGAACAGATAAGGGAAGGAGAGAAATACTGAGAGTTAAAGTTTTCCTACAAGGGGGCTGGCTACCTCGTGACATCAAAAAGCATAAAAGTTCAAAAGAAGGTGGCATAACTTTATTTGCTGATAATGTGATAGTTTACATAGAAAATCCTAAGGAATCTATTAAAAAACTAATGGAGGCCGGGCATGGTGGCACATGCCTGTAATCCCAGCACTCTGGAGGCTGAGGCAGGAGGATCATTGCAAGTTCCAGACCAGCCTGGGCTACAAAGTGAGCTCAAAGACAGCCTGAACTTCATAGTGAGACCTTGTCTCAAAAGCACAAAAAACCCAAAACAAAACTGTTGGAACTCAGTTTTTTTTTTTTCTTGAGACAGGGTAGCACTATATAGTCTAGGCTGACCTCGAACTCACTATATAGCCTAGGCTGGCAGGCATGCAATAATCCTCTTGCCTCTGTTTCCCTGTGCTGAGATTACAGGTGTGTGCCTCCTCACCTAGCCAGCATTTTTAAAAGTCACAGGCTATAAAATTTATATATAAAAATCAGTTGGATCTCTCTCCTAGCAGCAGTTAGAAATATTGATGCTGGGCGTGGTGGTGCACACCTGTAATCCCAGCACTCGGGAGGCTGAGGCAGGAGGATCATTGTGAGTTTGAGACTAGCCTGGGCTACAAAGTAAGCTCAGGGCCAACCTCAACTGCATAGCAAGACCCTGTCTCAAAAAGACAAAAAAAAAAAAAAAATTAAATGAAGGCTGGGTATGGTGGTACAGAGCTGTAATCCCAGTACTCAGGAGACTGAGGTAGGAGAATGCAAGTTTGAGGCCAGCCTGGGCTGCATAGTGAGTTTAACACCTGCCTGGACTACATAGATTCCCTCTCAAAAAAATAAAAACAGAAAACCTAAAATAAGCTAAAGATAATTTAAAAGTTCAAGTCAGGCATGGTGGTACACATCTGTAATTCCAGCACTCTAGAGTTTGAACCCCACCTGGGCAATTTAGTAGTTTAGTAAGGCTCTGTCTCAAAATAAAAAAATAAAAAGAGCTGAGGATATAGTTCAGTGCTAAAGATGAATTCAATCCCCAGTACCAAAAGAAAAGAAGTTCATATAAATTTTAAGAATAAATTTAGCAAGCTATGTAAGAACTCTACAGTGAAAATGACTGAGGTTTTCTGAGATAAATAAAACCAAAATAAATGAGGGACTATAATATTCATATATTAGGAGATTCAATATTGTTAAGGTGTCCATTCCGTGTATTTTTATACATTCAAAACCAGTATCAATCACATTCACAGATAGTCTTTTTTTGGTAGAAATTTATAAGCATGTTCCAAAATTTACAGGGAAATGAAAATAACCTAGACTAGCTAACAAATTTAAAAAGAACAAAGTTGTTGGGTTAGACAGTACTACCTGATTTTAAAAATTACTATAAACTCTCAGAAATTAAATAGGGTGATATTGAAGAATGTCTATAAATATAGAACAACAGAAAAGGAGAGAGTCCAGAAATAGACCATACACATGTGGTCAACCGATTTTCAACAAAGGTGCAAAGGCAATTCAGTGTGAAAGAAAAGTCTTTTCAAAAGTGGTGCCTAGAATAGTCAAATACAAAGACAGAAAGTAGAACAGTGGTCACAAGGGGTAGGGAAAAGGGAAAGGGGATGATTAGCCAGTGGGTAGAAGAACGGTTGTCTAGCATGGCACGATGAAAGTTCTGGAGATAGAGAGGGGTAAAATCACTGCCCAGCAATATGAATGTACTTAATGTCACAGGACCCCGTCTCAAAATAAAGAGCCTGGGGGTGTTATTCCGTGTGAGGCCCTGGCTTCAATCCCAGGGCTACACACACACACACACACACACACACACACACACACACACAGAGCTAAATTTAAACAGATGGACAATATCAAGTGTCCGCAAAGTTGTGGAGGAAATGAAAGAAGAGTTGGAGTGTAAAATGTGCTACCACTCTAAAAAACTGTTCGCTAATTTATCTTTTCCCTGGCACTGGGGATTTAATCCAGGGCCTTTGCACGAAGCTACATTTCCAGCCCCATTAATTAATTATTCTGAGACAGGGTCTCGCTAAATTGCCATATTGCCCAGGCTGGTCTCAATCTTGCTGCTTTTCGCCTGAGCCTCCCAGGTCACTGGAATTATAGGTGTGCGCCACCGTGCCTGGCTCGTTTCTTAAAGTTAGCACATATCTACCATAAGACACCACCCAAGAGAAGTAACCGGTATAAGTTAACACAAAAATGCACACACAGCTGTGCATAGCAGTCTCATTCCTAATGGTTCTAAATTGGAAATAACCCATATACTCATGTCAATAGATTAATTGAAAAACAAAATACGTTTTTGTAAAATAGACTACTATTCACAGAAAGAAAAGTGAACCATGTGGGATTTATGCTTTGGGGATGGGGGGCAAGAGGTGGGTGAGCAGATGCTGTGGCAGGAAGTAGGTCAGGGGCCCCCGTTACTGAGCAAGGCCAAGGGCCAGGATGTACTTTTCTTTGAGGCTAAGTCCTTCTTGTTGTGCCAACTCCACTTCTCTGGCCCAGGGGTCTCTCTACCTACTTCCAGTGTGCTTAGGGGACATTTCTGTCTCTTTGGCTGGAGTTAGCTGGCTCTACCCCATGCCAGGACCCACTATCTTGAGGCTGCTTTTCCCTTCCCCAGCCACTGGGCTGTTGTTCAGGTTGTACAGTTGATCCTGGCTTCTGTGAGCTTCCCCATCTCAGATTCCAATTGCACTCATCTTCCAAAAGTTCCTCTAAGTTGTTCCATTCATAACCTATATCCTTGTCTTCCAACACTGGGCTGGACTTACTATTTAAAAATGTATGCAGAGCCAGGCAAGGTTGTATATACCTGTGATCCCAGCACTCTGGGTGGCTGAAGCAGGAGGGTTGAAAATTTGGCTCAGCCTGGACAACTCAGCTAAAGTAAGAAATAAAAGTGCTTGGGATGCAGCTCAGTGGAAAGGCCTTGAGGGTTCAATCCCTAGTACCAAAAACAAAAAGTACACAGTTCTTCTTGTTACTAGTGTACTATATACTTAAAAATGGTTACAGTGGAAAATGTTATGTTTTTTTTACCACAATCATAATATGTACAGTGACCTTAAATTGTTATTGATATTTGTTTTATTTATTTTGTAGTACAGGCTGACCTTGAACTCACTATGCAGCCCAGGTTTGCCTTAAACTTGCAGTGATCTTCCTACTTCAGTCTCCCAAGTGCTGGGCTTACAGGAGTAGGCTACCATGCCAGGCTTGTCAATGACTTTTGGTAGGAAAGAGACTGTGTAAACATATGGTCAAAAGACAGTCTCAGCCAGGTGTAGTATTGTATGCCTGTAATACCAGCATTTGGGAGGGTGAGGCAGGAGAATTAAAAATTTGAGGCCAGCCCGGACTACATAGCAAGATCCTATCACAAAGAAACAAACAAACAAACATCCCTGGTTATGAACAAGATGATAATTGTAGTCCTAAATGTAAGATTAACAGACAGACAATTCTACTTTTCAATGTGAAAATAATTCTTTAAATCTAATGCTCTAAGTGCATACCACAAAGATCAGCCATCCTGTCACATTGCTGTTTTTGCTGTCTTATGAGAAGAGTATTTGCTAGAGCTCATACAGAACTAATCTGCATTAGCTCTGTAATGATACAATTCTGAGTGTGTGCTGTGTACTAGGCTTGTGCTAGGCATTTTCTGTCCACTCACCTCGTTTGGCCTACACCACAGCCCAGGAGTTTGGGAGCCAACCAAGTCCCTGCAGGAGGTGCCTTGTCTCATCATAGCCTACACCCTGGCCAGGGCCTGCCGTGTGCCAGAGTGAGTGAGGACACATTCTGTCCCCAACTTAATTGAGCAGATATGAGATACAAAAAGGCTAAGAAGCTTCTCTGAGCTACCTGGGCACATGGTGGCTGAGCTGTGGTGCTCAACACACTTCCTCCAGGCCAGCCCTTCGACCTCTCTAGGATGGTTACTTGCAACCTAGAAGGAGAAGGAACTAAAATTAAAGATTCAAACTCCTTCAAAACTTTCCCTGTCTCCCCAGCTCTGTATTTCTCACAGCAAGTCTTTTGTCCCAGCCTGCGACCCTGGCCACCAGTGCCTCCTAAATTCACATCTTTCTCCCATGTATCCCAAGCATGGAAAAGTCTCTTCCCTGGCAAAGACTTAAAATCCTAGGCAGGATTCTCCTTGGCTCTGGTGGGGTACATCCCTACTGAGTTCTCTACTCACTGGACATAGGTGGCCTCCAGCAAATTAAATTATTTAATCTTATTTGTTAAATGAGGACAATCGCTTCTCAGCCTTTTGGCTAAGATCAAGCGTTAAGTGAGGACAGTAACAGTGGCTTGCTCAGTGATTTTGTGATGACTGAATGAGTTAACATACATAATACACTTGGAATGTCACATAGCTACTCAAAATTTTAGTGAATAATCTATTTTTTTATAATTATTGCATATGTCTTTGCAATTTCAGCAGTTTTCATAAAACTCTGTCATGATGTCCCAGTGAAAAAGTTTAGTTTTGGAGTATGAATTATGTTACCTTTTGTGATCTTCAAGCTCATGGAAGCCAAGAAATTAACATAAGTCCTGGGCTGGACACATCAAGGTTATTCAGGATTCCTGCCTAAATCCAGACCCAGCATGAGTTCATGACTCTGAAACACAAAATGCTCAGGGAAACAATCTATCACAAGTATGAAGATATCACAAAAGCAGGTTTGGACACTAGAAATTTAACCACCGTATTACATAAAAAACAAAAAGTCAATAGAAAAGAAGAGCAAGAAGATTCAAGAATGTAACAAACAGCTTTTAAAAATAAAACCTATGGTCACTGAAACTGGACACTTTGGACATGGGCTAATAGCAGATTGAACAAGGTTAAGGAGAGAATACAGGACAGAGAAGTCAGAACTGTGCAGATTGAGCTTCGGCAGCTGCCATCATGATGTAGAAGCTGCAGTCCCATGAGAAGAACCTGCGGGGGCAAAAGCTCCTGAGGGAGGAGGTCATGGACCACAAGCTCCATGAGTGTCTACGGTACGCGGTGAGGACCACATGTATTACTGTCAGCCGAGCTGGGCCACGTGTGAGCTGCCAGAGCACAGCATCTCCAGGCTGGAGTGGCCTTTGCGGAGCGGGTTCACACGTTCATGGGCCCAGACATGGTGAGCAATCCCGCTTTGTCACCCACAGTGTGGAAGACTCTGTCTTCCTGTCAGAGTCAACCTGTCCAAGATCTGGTAGCACATACTGGAGTATGAGGAGGAGCTGATGACTTTGGTCCGCATGCCTAGCAGGTCTCACAGTCACTACAGGTGTTTTATTTGTATGGGAAACCAACGCCTGACACTAGAAATCTGAGAGTGTCAGCCAGCTGTGGATTCTCAAGAACTTGGTTCCTCAGCTGCAGGTCACAGTCAGAGTGTGGAACATCACCCCTGGTAGCTACGAAATCTTAGAACTTGGAGTATTGGTAATTAAATGACAGGGCCTTGAGACAGTGGGAAGAAGTTTTGTACTACACTGGGGATTCTCAGCTTCTGGTACTGGGAGATGTTGCAGTGTACAAGCAGGAACACTGCCCTCTGAACGCTTTACCCTTTCGTAGCAGGACTGTTTAGTTCAATTTATTTAACTTGAATACTTGCTTCTGGCTCTGATTAAGCTGTATAGCTGTGATAGATGAGAGTCTGGGCCCAAATTTCTGTAAGGTGGGTGAGATTTTATCTTTCAGGGTCTCCCATTTAAAGGAAGGTATTCCCAATGCCAAGAAATGGTCCACCCACTTTGTAAATGGAAACAAAATTATGAAGATTACAAAGAATACAGCCCACATGCACATGCGCGCATGCGTGCACACACAATACCTCAAAGGATTTAGAGGGAGGTAACTGTCAATGTAGAATTATAGAGGGCTCGATTACCATTTAAGAGTATGGGTGAAACAAAAAGTTTCAAAAAAAGACCGAAAGGATTTGTCATGCCAGACGTTCACTAAGAAAATTTCTGAAGGATGTACTTTTAGGAAGAAGAAAACTGAACCCAGAAGGAAAGAGATGCATGAAAGAACAGTGAGTAAATAAACTGGTACCACGCGATGCCATCCAAGTCTCCCTGTCTGACAGCGACAGTGGTAACAAGAACAACTGATGCAGAGGCTCAAAACAACGCACACAAGAGCCTACAGAATGAGAGGGTTGACTGTAGTCTAAGCATTCCACTTATTTTTAATACGTGGTAAAAAGAGCTTAAGGTGAGGCCTTATTAATGATCCATGTTGAAAATTTAATTGTTTCTATAAAAATGACTGAAAGAGAAAACGTGATTTCTAAACCAGGGAAAGATAAGGGAAAGGGGAATGAGGAAAACCAAATCAATCCAGTGGGGGGTGAAAAGGGGGCTCGCTTCTTCAGTTCACATTTTCAGGTGGTAGTTTTATTATTTACAAGGTAAGGTAGAACATCTGTTGTTTTTCTATATAGTTTCTAAAGCTTAACACAGGAGAGGGTGCAGGTGTTTGTAAAGCACCTTAGAACTTTAATATCAGAAAGCAGAAAATGAAACCATAACTGAGACTGGTGATTGAGATTTTCCTTCAGATCCTCAGGTTTGGTGTTAACCAGGCGGCCCCAGTATTTCAGCATCGGTGTACTGGAATACTGGAATCAAGGAGCCCTGTTTCTTTTGCGTGTTTATTCTGGACTCTTAGGGTGCAAATGGAAATGAGCTTATTCCTAATGGAGTTTGCTTCCAGAGAGGCCCCAGTGCTTTTTCACAACGGGCAGGGCAGGGTTTTCCTTACTTCCCTCCAGTCTTTCCTAAAGGAAACTCATCCCAAATACTTACCTTTTCCCCTGAAGTCCTAGAAAGAAAATAGAATTCTGGTTTTTACTGTGGTCCCTTGTAACCTCAGGCATTTAATGTGATCACTTTCAAATTTAGAAGATCCAGGTGGAAAGATTTTTACCATGCTGGTGATCTAAAAAATACCTAAATTCAACCGTGTTATGTTTCAGTATAAATGATGACTTTTTCCTTTTGAGACAAGGTCTCGTTATGCAGTTCTCACTTTGTAGCCCAGGCTGGCCTTAAACTTAAAATGATCCTCTTGCCTCAGCCTCTTGAGTGTTGGGATTACAGGTGTGCACCACCATGCCTGGCTGGCTGGTGATCTTTTTTGTGTGTCTTTAATCTGGTTTCATCTTGTAATATACAACCACTCAATTTTGTGAGGGGGATAATAAGTGATTTTTGTACAAAAAATATTGTCAAGATGTATCATTAATCACAATAAGCACTTTATTATAGTAGGAAATGGCTAGATTGGGTTTTTTAAGTAACCTAGCCTTGTATATTGTTTATTAGAAACATAGCCAAGAATATAAAAGTGGAAAAGATGAAAGGAAAATGAATGAGATATACAGGGACAATACTTATGAAGATGGCTGTGAAGAGGACTTACAAAGAATTGAAGTGTGTTCTATACACAGGTACATGTGTACATGCACAACTGCCCGTGATGACGGATGAAAGCATTATAGCCTGCAAACACATACTAAGAAACCTAAATAATAACTAATAAAAATAAAAATTTTGAAAATTTAATTTTGACAAGAAAAAAATCTACTGTAGCTACATTTCCCCCCCAAACCTATTAATGTTTGTTATAAAGCATCAAAATACATAAAACCAAAATGCAAAATTTCGAGGAGAAAGTGATAGCAAAAACTTTTTGTTTTGTTTTGCTTTTCGAGACAGGGTATCATTATGTAGTTCAGGCTGGCCTTGAACTCACAGTGATCCTCCTGCTTCAGCCTCCTAAATGCTGGGACTATAGGTATGCACCATCATACCCAGCTTTGTTTTGTTTTGAGATGGGGTCTTGCTCTAGAACTCGTGGACTCAAGAGATCCTTCTGCCTTAGCCTCCTGAGTAATTTGAGACTACAATCTGCAGCAGAAAACTTAACTTTCTTTTCTTAGTAATTTAAAATCAAGCAGACAAAATATTAGAAATGTACTGAATATTTGATCAACATAATTAACAAGGTCAATCTAGAGGGATTGTATATTAGAATATACATATCATATACATGAATTGCTGGATGCAAGTATGCATATCCACATCTAATAATTATGTAAAGATAAGAGATCTTAAAAAAATAGGCCAGGTACAAGGACACAAAGACATTCTTCAAAAAAATCCCCAAAATAGTACTACTGGTCAGACTCTTTCCTGACCATAATACTATAAAATAAGAAATCAGTAATATCCTACAAAAAGCTAGAATACACTTAAAAATTAACACTTTAGAAATTCCAAGGTCAAAATATATAATTGATATTAGAGAATCAGAACAAAATGAAATTTAAAATACTACTTATTAACATGTGAGAGACATAACTCAAGTGGTAACTGGAAATGTGTAACTTTAAATGCACATGGAGAATTAAAAAAGATAAACATTAAAAATAAGTATCCAGCTCAATTAAGTTAGAAAAAGAACCCTAAAAAAACCTAAAAGTAAAAAAATAGACATAATAGGATTCAGTGAAACAAAACAGAAAATCCAAACATGAAAAGCTGAATCTAAAGAAATAGATTTGTATTCCTAGAAAAAGCTTAGATTCAAGAAGAAATAGAATCTAAATATACTTTTAAATATTACAGAACTAGAAGCAATAAAAAAACTTCACAAAAAATAGACCAGATGCAGATAGTTTTACAGCTGATCAAGCATTCTAGTTTCTTGCACTAGTCTGCTCTGACACCTTGGACGTCTGAAGGAAGAAATCTGGGTGTGAGCGGGTGGGCTGGCACACACCTGTAATTCATCAGCAGCTGAGAGGCTGAGGCCAGCCTGGGATACATAGGGAGCCTGCTTGGACTACAAAGTAAGATGCAGTCTCAGCGCGCGCGCGCGCACACACACACACACACACACACACACACACACCACACACACACACACACACAGCACACCACACACACACACACACACACACACCCCACACACACACACACACACACACACACACACACACACACACACACACACACGAGCTGAGCCTGTGAACTGGGGTGAAGGTTTAAGTTTCAGCTCTGACTTAATCACCCAGCAAATAAGTTGAGCACACATCATGTTGGGGTTTAGACACCTCAGAACCAGACAGGTAAAATCACCCCACAAGGAGGCCACCTCTGACAGAGGAAGGCAAATGCTAAGTAAGAGGCCAGTCAAATAAATAAATCTCAGTGTATCAGAAGACAACAATGGAGTCAGGAGGGAGAATGAAGATTACGGTAGGGGGAGGGGTCCAAACCGGGAGAGACGGACACTAGGAAGAAAGCAGCTAGGGAAGGGTCTGGGCACGGGATGCCCAGTTTGCGTGGAAAATGGGGGACATCAGGGCTTAGGGAGTAGGTGAGATAGGGCCATCTGGACCCAGGGGACAGGGCTCTGTGGTCTGAAGAGCAGAAGGGGAGGGCTGGGAGCCATACAGCCATTCAGAGGGTCTGAGGGTGGGCCTAGGAGTGTGAGTCACCAACTGGGGAGAGTGTGAGACCAGCAAGGGTCTCTGAGGTTTGGGGTGCACTGGAGTGGATGCTGACGCGGAGACAGAAGTCATGGGTCAGGAGGCCTTGGCAATGACTTTCAGGGGCAGCTACAGGGTGGTGGGCTGGGGTCTGTTGATGTGGGTTTGCCTCTGTACCAGGCACAATTCTTAGTGCTTCACCCGTGAGTTCCCCCAGACCTCAAGAAGCCTGTTTGGGTCTGCAAGTGTTGGCAGGTGCATAAGTGGGAATGCACTTTTTTACAAAAATTGTTTTTGAGACAAAGTTTCACTATGCATTTCAGGCTGGCCTTGGATTAACTTTGTAGCCCCGGCTGGCCTTGAACTCTTAGCGATCCTCGTGCTTCAGCCTCCCAAGTGTTGGGATTACAGATGTGTGCCACCACTCCCGGCTGAACACTTGGATCTTTACAGGTTTCTTTGTCCTCATGGAAGCAGGGCGGTGAGCAGAAAGAACTGCGGTTGAGGGTGGCCCCAGGCCACAGTGACCCTGCCTCTCAGGGACTGGGGGGTATAAGGAAGTTTGGGCAGGAGGTGCCTGGGGTTATTTTCAACAATATAAGGGGCACAAACATGGCTTCTTCCTCGGCCAGACGTCTTTGTGTGAGTGCTCCCAACTATTCTGCTGTCTGCTGGTGGAGCTGGGGGGCTGCTAAGGTCTGGGATTAATCCCTATGCCAGGCACTGTACAGAACACTGCCTTCTCACCAGCTGAGGCCAGAGATCACTGATCTGTTGGCTGTTGGTTGGTGAGTTGACATTTTCTCTTCAAAGGCTCATCAACGAAGGAGCAGGCCAGAGGGGGTGGCTGTGTCACCGTCAGGTTCGTTGCCTGCAAGGCTGAAGGGCACCCATGAGGGCCCAGTTGGGTAAGGTAGTCAGAGGGCTCTGGGTTCATCCGGGCCCAAGGGAGAGCTCAGGGAGGAGTGGAGGCTAGGGCTTGTCTGCAGCCCTCTCTGTGGAGGATCCCCTCCCCCAGGGCCATCAGGTAGAAGGTGTGATGGGGCCTGGGTGAGGGAAGGAGAAAGCCAGGGCAGGAAGCCGGTGACCAGGCTGGGAAGCACTAGTTTCCTCTGCACTGGACTGCAGGAAACCCAGCCCTGCTTCCCAAGCTGCTTCCCGTAGATAAGGCAGCCTTGATGGCCCTTTCCTGTTCCCTGCCTCCCCCCATCCTGCCCCAGCCCCTAGGGAACCCTCAGCTGAAGCTCAGGCCAGGCCAGTGGCCTTGGATGGGGGGGTGGGGGGCTTAACTTCCGGGTGGGAGGGTGTAGAGTCCTGAGGCCAGGCTGGGCCAGATCCACAGACCGCCTGACCTGAAACGCAGCTCCAGCAGGTCAGTGGTGCCCTAGGTCACGAAAGAGTCCAGGAGCGATGAGATCAGTGGAGGCAGGGGAGTGAGGTGGTATGTACAGGGGGTCCCTCGCAGGGACCCATCAGGCAGACTTGTGGGGAATGGTGCTGGTTTTGGTAGTGTGGTCAGGTGGTCACGGGGAGGTTTTCCATGTGTTTGGTGCCTAGGCAGTTCAAGGTTATTCCAGGGAGGCTCAAGGATCCCCAGCTTTGGGGAGGTTCAGGGTGGGTGTGGAGAGGGGAGGAGCGGGACTTTAGGGCCAGCCTGCTCTAGAGGGTCACCCAGGATGCGGCTGGGCTCTTTGGGGCACCCGGGCACCTGGAGCGCAGGGAGCAGACTTGGCCGGGGCTGCACGCTCCCCACGGGCAGGCGCCGCTGTGCTCGTTTCCTCACCGCGCTCCCCTTCTCCGCCCACTCGTCACCCCCTCCGCGTTGCCAGGACAACGCGTGAAACTAAAATTCACTTCCCCGTAGCAGGTGGAGGCTAGTGGCGCCCCCTCCCCAAGCCCTTCCTCGAAGGTCGCACCCCCACCTTGCTATCGCCAGGGTGACAGGGAGGGGGCGACCGTGACGGATCGCGCCGACAGGGGTCTTGTGGGCGCCGAGGGAGCGGACCAGGGTCCGGAGCCAACTCCCCAAACTCGGCCGCGGTGGGCGCGCGGGGTCCCGCCGGGCGCGGCTGCAAAGGCCGATTCGGGGGCGCTCTCGTTGCGGACCCAGTCCCGACTCCGTCGGGTCCGGAGTCCGCGCCCTCGGACCCCAGGGTGGGGCAGGGTCGGCTCCCATTGCCTCTGCCGGGCCTGCGGTGGGGGTCAGCAGAGCGGGGCGCGGCCACCAGCCCTGGAAAAATTAATTGTCCTGCTTGTCTCTCCCCCGCCCGCTGGCCGCCCCTGCGCTCCAACGCGGACCCCTCCCCAGCTCCAGGATCCGCAGCCGCCGCCCTAGCCGGTGGTCCGCGAACTCGCCCGCAGCCAAAGGCTCCGTGGCCCCGCGTGCAGCCACTCCCCCTGCTGCCCCGCGCCCCCGCTCGGCGCCCCCGCCCCGGCGCCCCGAGCCCGCCGGGACCCCCGCCCCCGCCCGCCCCGCGCGGCCCCCGCCCCCGCCGCTCCGCGCGGCCCCCTCCCCCCGCCGCCCCCGCCCCCGGGAAGGCAGCGCCGCGCGGAGCCGGGGCCGATGCAGCTGAGCCGCGCCGCCGCCGTCGCCGCCGCCGCCGCCGCGCCCGCGGAGCCCCCGGAGCCGCTGTCCCCCGCGTCGGCCCCGGCTCCGGCCCCCCCTGGCCCCCTCCCGCGCAGCGCGGTCAGCGGGGCCCCGGCGGGGGACAGGGGGGGGCCGGAACGCCGCGTGGAGTCCCCGCGCGCCCCACTCGCGGCCGAGAGCAGCCAGGGCCCCGGCGCCGGCGCGGGGATGGACGGCCCCGGGGCCGGCGCCGTGGTCGTGCGCGTCGGCATCCCGGACCTGCAGCAGACGGTGAGCCCCCCGCGCCCCGCGCCCGGACCCCCGCCGCGGCCACTCACCCCTCCCCCGCCGCCTCCGCGGGACCCTCCCCCGCGCGGGCGGGGCTGGGAAGCCCGGCCCCGGGGCGGAGCCTGGAGCGGCGAGGAGGCTGGGGTCCCGGCTCCCGCCGCCCGCCGGCCCGGGCGCCCTCCGGCGGCCCGGCCGCGCTCACTAGCCTGCTCCGCCGCAGAAGTGCCTGCGCCTGGACCCGACCGCGCCCGTGTGGGCCGCCAAGCAGCGCGTGCTCTGCGCCCTCAACCACAGTCTGCAGGACGCGCTCAACTATGGGCTCTTTCAGCCGCCTTCGCGGGGCCGCGCTGGCAAGTTCCTGGATGAAGAGCGACTGCTACAGGACTACCCGCCCAACCTGGACACGCCCCTGCCCTACCTGGAGGTGCGGGTCGGCCCAGACTGGGGGGTAGGGCCCAGGGCGCGGAGCGAGGGGTGCAGGGCGCGGGAGCATCGCGTGAGAGCGGCGTGTGGTGAGCAGTGGGTGCAGAGTTGTAGTTTGGGCAGCGAGAACGGTGCGGGCCGTGTGCGCGCCGCTTGCAGCAAGCAGTGTGCTTAAGTGTGCAGTGCACACAGGCAGCGTGTTCGGGGTGTGCAGCAGCCTGAGCTCTCCCCCGCGGAAGAGAGGGAAAAGAGCGCCTCTCCCCTACCCCACTGCAAGTCTGCCAAAGTGGGCCAGAGTCCCCTGCTCCATTCCTGACTTAAAGGCGCACCTAGTCCCTTTGCGGTGTGGGGAACGTGGACTGAGCCTCAGCAGGGAGGCTTGTGGTTTGGGGCAGGGGAGGGTGACCATCCCCTGTGGGCTGAAGTAGGAATGACGGTGGCCGAGCCGAAGGTGACCCGGTAGCCTCAGGGGTGTAACGTCAGTTCTGCGCGGAGGGGGTGTTTAGGACACCCGCTGTCAGATCTTGGGAGAGGAGTGGGTTTTTCCAGGGACCCTCAGGGATGAGACAGGGTGTGGGAGGGCCACCACTGTCTTTCCTGTACCACGCATAGTGTCTGAGTGTGGCGGGTGGGCGGCTGCCGTCAGCTGTGTCTGTCCACTGGCAGCGTGTGTCTGGGGCTTGTGCGGCTGCCAGCTTTGCTGCACTGGGAGGTGTATAGGAGGCGCCTGTGTGGCGAGGGTGGAGAGCCTGGTGCGTGAACGCGTGGTAGTGGTGACCGCTTGCTCACTCCACCCACGTGGGCACCTTCTCTCTGCCTTTTTTTATCTGAGCAGTTTCGATACAAGCGGCGAGTTTATGCCCAGAACCTCATTGATGACAAGCAGTTTGCAAAGCTGCACACAAAGGTAAAGAGAGTCGCAAGGAGGGAGACCAGCATGGTGACCCCCTCCTCACCATTCGAGCCTGGGCCTCGCGATATCCCCCTCACCAGCATTTGCCATGTCTGCTCCACCCTTGTCAGGGTGGGACTGGGTCCAGAGTGCTGCTGGGGGTGGCTGTAGGGCTGGGTGTATGTTCCAGACTTGGGACTGGTGTGTCACCAACTGCAACCAGAACAGACTCTTGCTGACTCCTGGCCTAGGGGGCCAGGGTATCCTGAGTGGGGCTGGGTATTGGAGAAATAGAAAAGCATCTGCCTTGTTGGCTTTTGGGGACATATGTAACTAGGCACCTTGCTAATTCTCTTCTGGGAAGGACCGTCACTACTCATTTCACAAGCAAGGAAACGGGGTTTCAGAGGGCTCAAGTCACCTGTTTGTGACTCTGGCAGCTAGTGGCACTGGCCCAGGCCCAGGGTCCTTTACTGCTGGGTACCACACCCTGTGAACCTGATTCCATGAATTCTGTGGGGGGCACCTCCCTGGCTCCTCTGAACATCTGGGGGGCAAGTTGGGTGCCACAGCCCTTCCCCATGGGCAGACTCTTTGAGGCCCCACACATTTTGTGGATGGTGTCTGGAGCCTAAGAGAGGGCCCCTGTGCACTAGGACCCTGTCTGTGACCATGGGTCCTCAAGCTTCTGTCCCGTAGTTTTCTGCTGCCCTGGGGCACATGGCTGTCAGCACCACTGGCTCTGTGGTTAGGTAGAGACCATGTCAGAAAGGTCCCTGCTTCCTTCCACTGACCATTTCTTATCCCTGTCACCCTGGGTCCCTGCCCGTGGCTACCCCTTCCTGCGAATCTTCCCCCAGTGGCCACGGGGACACAGTGAGCTGCTGTCAGTGAGTCTGAGCTTCTTACCCTGGTTTTGAGCTCCCGCTGCCTGGGCTGTAGCCAGCATTGTTCTGCCCTGCAGCCCTGGGCTTCTTAGGACTTGCCCCATGGGCTTTGCTCCACCTATTGCTGGATTGTGGGCACCTTCCTCTGGTTTCATGGCTGAAGCCACAGGCAAGGTCCCCATGGCCCTAGTCCGTGGTCCCCATGGCATATTGTGCTTTCTGCTGCATGCCAAGCATCTAAAGGCCCTGGATAGGTTCCTTACCTTGGTGTGTGGTGTCCATGTGACTGGTGAGGCTTGGGAAGGTGAACTGGTGTGTGACTGTGTGAGTGAGTTACAGGCAGGGTCCTGTTTCAGGGGCTCAGAAGGCCCAGAGAAGCGTCTTGGGTACCACAGGGCTGGCTCCTGCCCTCATGGACCAAGGCCTTTTCTAGGCTGGGGCATCAGGTTCAGGCCGTGGCAGAACCAGGAAACCAATGGCAGTTGAAGCATGCACTTGTAGGGGGATGATGAGGGTGACCTGGCTATTGTGAGGGTGGCTGGGCTTTGGCTGACACCTCTGGTGGGTTTGAAGATAAGGACCCAGGAAGTAAACATGCTGGGTAACAGGTCGGACTAGGGGCAGTGGCAGTGGGCCCTATAGGTGGCCTGTGGCTTGCTGGAGGGAGAGAGTGATGGTCAGATGGTGGGGCCATGGCAGCCAGCTGATAGGAATGGCTCATGTTACAGGCAAACCTGAAGAAGTTCATGGACTATGTCCAGTTGCACAGCACAGACAAGGTGGCCCGCCTGCTGGACAAGGGGCTGGACCCCAATTTCCATGACCCTGACTCAGGAGGTGAGGAGCAGAGCCAGGAGGGGCTGTCCTTTGGGTGTCTGAGACTAATTTCACCTGTCCCTTATACCCAGAGTGCCCTCTGAGCCTTGCAGCCCAGCTAGACAATGCCTCAGATCTGCTGAAAGTGCTGAGGAACGGTGGCGCCCACCTGGACTTCCGCACCCGGGATGGGCTGACTGCTGTGCACTGTGCTACCAGGCAGCGGAATGCTGGGGCGTTGACGGTCAGTGAGAGTGGGACCCTGACTGGGCAGGGTGAGTGGCCTGGTAGGGGAGGAAGCAGGGAGTGTGCAGGTACTTACAGTTCTTTCCTCTAGACCCTGCTAGACCTGGGGGCTTCGCCCGACTACAAGGACAGCCGAGGCCTGACACCTCTGTACCACAGTGCTCTGGGGGGCGGGGATGCCCTGTGCTGCGAGCTGCTGCTCCATGACCACGCACAGCTGGGGACCACTGATGAGAATGGCTGGCAGGAGATCCACCAGGTAGGCAGGGAGCTTGGGGTTGGATCTGGCCCTGTCTGGGTGGGGCCTTGCCTCTGTCCTGATGGTGCCCCTTCCCCATAGGCCTGCCGCTTCGGGCATGTGCAGCACCTGGAGCACCTGCTGTTCTACGGAGCTAACATGGGTGCCCAGAATGCCTCCGGGAACACTGCCCTGCACATCTGTGCCCTGTACAACCAGGTGCGACTGTGTTGCACTGTGTGCCATGTGCGGTGGAGGTGGACTGCCTGTTTTTCGTTGCACATGTGTTCCTGCACATGGTGACAGCATCCTAGCCCATGTGCTGCTCCACATGTGTATCCTGTGCCCTGTAGTGAGTTGTGGTTCCAGGGTGTTCTTGTGGTTCTGTGTGTACACATCTGTTCCCTGTGCACACCTGCATTTGTACGCATGAGTTCTGAACAACTACGTGTACACTGTGTACATCCAGGCTTGCTGGGCAGGTGAGACCTGCTATAAATAAAAACCCACCTGGCCCAAACATGTAGGTATGAGTCTATGTGTATGTTCCTGTGCCCTGAACATGTGTCTGTGACGTCAGTGTCTTCGTGTGTGTGCCTACCGTTGGAGTGCGCCCCTTCCGTCTCTCCAGCCACCTGTGTGACCCCTACTGCCTCCCCACAGGAGAGCTGTGCGCGTGTCCTCCTTTTCCGAGGTGCCAACAAGGACGTCCGCAATTACAACAGCCAGACCGCCTTCCAGGTACACTTGCGGGAATGTGCACCTTCTGGAGCTGCTTGCCTCTGTGTGGTTTGGTTTTCGGAGTCTTGCTTCTTCCTCAGTGTGAGGAGGGAACACTCAATGCCAGGGTTCCCGCGGGAGGAGGTGGGGTCGAGGGCCAGTGCCGAGCCTGCTCTTTGAGGGGGTATCTGATGTCGGTTTCTTTTGAGCCCCCCTCCAGAGAAAGAGGAAGGGTGAGTGTCTGGACAGGGAGAGGGGCAGATGAAAAGACAGGAGACCAGATTCAAGGCTGTGATACCTGTCCCTGACTTACTCCAGGCTATGTTCCTGAGCTCTTTGCTCACTGGATAACCAGGTGGATGAACGTCTAGGTAGCCTAGAATTTTGAAATAGGTGGAAGGGGCCTGGTGAGGTCTGTTCTCAGTAGGAGCACAGGCCTCTGAGAGAGGTGGGAGAGCCAGGCTGCTGTGGTTGTGTGGTGGGGCAGTGAGGGAGGTTACAGGCACATCTGGAAGTTGATAGGGTGTTGGATGGCTGAGTGTAGGGTCCAGGGAAGGAAGAGTGAGGAGAGGTTGGGCAACTGTGGGGCTATGGCTGAGACAGGAAAGATGATGGTGTGTTGATACTGTGTCCCAGGATGCTCGGGACTATGTGGTTTTAGCTTCTGAGGGTCTTATGTCCAGGAGGCCCCTTGAGCCTGAGCATACTGACCTGTTGTGAGGTATGCATGGCACCTTGTAGCTCCTGTCTATGAGTAGTTGTGTCCTAGGTAGATGAGTAGACAGGAATGTGGTAACACGAGAAGAAGGGCAGCCCAGGGAGAAAGACTCCTGCACCAGGATCGAGAGGGAAGGCGCATGCTGGCTCTCCCTCTCTGCCTTCAGCCTTGGCCTCCCTTTCTCTCAGGTGGCCATCATTGCAGGCAACTTCGAGCTGGCAGAGGTCATCAAGACCCATAAGGACTCGGATGTTGGTGAGTCCTGCCCCCCTGGGGGTCCTTGTTGGATGTGGATTTGTGTTGGTTGGGGAAGTGGCAGCACAACAGGGGCCTGACTCTGAAGCCGAGGGTCAGGCATTGTTAGGGGAAGGAGCTGTGTTGACTGGACAGAGTTTTTGGTCAGGGCCAAGAATGATAGGTTTGGGCTGTGGGCTGGGGTATAACTAGGTTTAGGGTTGACATTCGGGTCAGGGTCTGTATTTCTCATTAGGTCCTAAGAAAGGATATCTGGGGGTGAGGGTGGTGGAACAACCTGGAAACAGGGCTGTGTTTAGGTGGCCATAACATGCTTTCTACTTGACAGGGTCCCAGGAATATATGTGGGGGGAAAAAGTCCTGCAGTGGAGTAGGACAGTGACCTCCTCCAGACCAGAGCTCTTGGAGGACAGGGAGTAGAGGAGGCCTGATATGTCCATGGCTCATGGCCCTTGAAGGACAGGCAGAAGGCAGCTCTGTACCTCTGGGGGACGTGGTGCTGGGTAGAGCAGGGCCTGCCCTCCAGCAAAGGATCTCTCAGATGGGCTTTCCGGTGTCTGGATCTTCCATCTTCTGGGTGGGCCAGGCCTTTCTGCCTGTGGCTCTTAGTGGAACATGGACCCCAGGCTTCCCTTCCTATCATGTGTTTACTTGGAATACCTCACCTTTTGTTTGTAGATTTGAAGTGGTAGTGGACAGCAAAGGGCTAGGGCTGGTGTAAGAGTGAAAATCTCGGTAGGTTAAGGCCAGGGTTAACTTTACATAGTGCTTAAGATTAAGGTCTGGCTCTGCTCTTGTTTAGGGACCCTTCCTCTGTGGAATTTCTCCTTAGTCACTTTCCCTAATATGGCTCAGGTATCGTTCTTCAAGTCCCGGCAAGGTGAGGGCCATGCTGGCTGGCTCTAGGTGTGGGTGGACATTTTGCAGAATGTGGCAGTGATTTGGAGTAGCTCACTGAACTGGTGGACTGGTGTAGGGCTGGGTCCGGGTTCAGGTTTGGAGAGAACCATGGGGAGGTTTGGAGTTTAAGTTAGGGCAGGAAACAGTTATAGCAGGGTTGAGGCTGATCAGTGTGTGGGAGGGGCCATTAATCTGGGCAGCCTTAGTGTGTGGCTCTCTGGGACCTTTTTTTCTGTTTCTAATCGTCCAGTCAAGGGGAAGCTTCTTTGGGTATTCACACCTCATTTTCTGTCAAATGCAGTAGGATCTCTAATGGATATGTGATTTCTGTGGGGTTGGACTCAGGGAGGTGGCCTTTGTCTGTCTACTTGGAGGAAAGGAGCTTGTTTGCACTCCAGGCTGAGTGGCGAGAAGATCCACTGCCCTTCATCTGGGAATCGCCAGTGAGGCCTTCTCCCTGTTTGACACAGGGTGCCTCTTGGTTGGGGTTGGGCACACTGTTCCTGATGGACCTCCCTGGCCATACCCTTACCTGCTCTGGTCTCATGCAAACTCAGGAAGAGACTGAGGCCCTGAGGAGCTTTAATCTGAGTCTCTTTATCTTGCTTCACCCTCTCACCCAGCCCTGCCTCCAGGAGTGGTTAGTGAGCTGTTACAGAGAAGGAACAGAAGGTTCTAGGTTTGTGGCGATGCCTGCAGGCCTAGTACTGCAAGGCAGTTGTTACTTCTTCTTCTTCTTTTTTTTTTTTTTTTTTTTTTCCGGTACTGGGGATCGAACTCAGGACCCTGCACTTGCTAGGCAAGCGCTTATTCCACTGAGCTATATCCCCAGCCCCAGTTGTTACTTCTTACCCTTTGCACACCCCCAGGTACACTCCTTGAGCGAGTCAGGGCTACTCTTGAGAATTCTTGGCTGGGGCCTGAGGACTTGAGGTGTGGGAGGTGGTCGCCTAGCTTCCTTTTTCCTCAGGAAAGATACCTTGGGTAGGGATCCAGATCCAGCAGTGGCCCCTGTGATTCCTGTCTCGTCACTTGGACCATGTTCTGAGCCTTGTCATCTCCCAGGCTCAAGCTTCATGCACATGGGTGTTCTTGTGGATTGCTGACCCATGGTGCTTTTGAAGAGTGTCCCTGGGAAGTGCTTCTTGAAGGGCAGGGTGGGGCCTGAGATTCTGCCCTGAAACTCAGCTCCAGGGAAGGTGAGTGCTTCTGGTTCTACAAACCCCACCAGGGTCTGAGCAGGGCTGGGCAGATGAGGCCTATAGACCAAGTGCAGCCCAGAGCCTGTATTTGTTTGCTTGTTTGTTTTGGGGGATGGAGTCTTTCTATATAGTTCAGGCTGGCCTTTTAATCACTGTGTAGCTCAGGCTGGCCTTGAACTTGCAGTGATACTCTTGCCTCAGCTTCCTGAGTGCTGGGATTACAGGTGTGCACCACTGCTTCAGCTTCTTTTGTTTTTAGATTGAGGAAAAATATATGTAATATAAAATTAGCTATTTTAATTGAACACTTAAGTGCCATTTGCATTCACAGTGTTGTGCAGTCAACTCTGTCAAATCTCAAAAGATTTCTATGGCCCGAGATAAAACCTTGGGCACATTAAGCAATCATTCTGCTGTGCCCTCTCATAACTTGTGATGATCTTCTGTGTCTGTGAATTCATTTTCTCTCGCTATTTCATGAGTAGAATCATACAATGTGACCTTTCTTGTTCGGCTTCTTTTACTCAACATGCCTTTTAGCCTCATCTGTTTTGTATGCTGCCTCATTACTTCATTCCTTTTTATAGCTAATTAATGTTCCATTGTTTCCATGACATTTTATTTATTCATTTATCAACAGATATATGGGTTGTTTCTGCCCTTTAACCATTGTGTGTATTGCTGCTATGAGCTATTTTATGTGTGTTTATATAGGTACCTATTTTCATTCTTTGGGTATGTGCTCAGGGATAAAATTGTGAGGGAATACGACCATGTTCAACTTTTTAAAGACTTGCCAGACTATTCCCACCGGCCGTGTATGAATTTCAAATTTCACATTATCTCCAATGATTATTACTTACTTGTTTTTCAGTGCTGGGGATTGAACCCAGGGCCTCATACATGTAG
>PVLD010023761.1:0-26809 GCA_004027595.1 Dinomys branickii | reverse complement strand
AAAGTTGTAACAATGAACAAGAACAAGTTGTATACAAAGGGGTGATATCAGAGGATGCAGATATCTACATGTTCCCCAAACCAAACTCCCACAGCTAAAATAATGCTGCCTCCCTTAATGAATGTGACCATTCTTCCTATACCCTTGCTTGAAGATCCTAACACTGTCACTGAGGATTTTCCTACTAAGAGCAAGCTTCTTACAACTTTTTATCTCTAACCCTATCCATAATCATCTCCAGATCTAGCAACACAATCAAATCCCATTATCCTCTGAGGTTATCTATCTAAAAGCTTAATGTTAAAGCAGCAGTCACACACAACATTGATTACAGAGCTTTCAAACTTTGTAGCCATAGGAATATTGGGATTAAATGAGGGGATGGCTTCTTCATGTGATCAATCAAAGAAAGAAAGAATGAACAAAAGAAAGAAAGAAAGAAGAGCATTTTTATTAGTTTCATATTATTAATATAGGTGTCCCTTGCAGGTAGGCTAACAGAAACAGTAAAGATTGTTTCTATCAGCTCAATAAATTGAATAAATCTTCCCAGCACATGTAGTAATGCTAAATACAATTAAAATACTGGAAATTCTCTTGGTGTAGAGCAATGAACTTAATTTTAACCCAAGATGGAGCTCAGAGAGCATTCTTTTCATCATAACCTTGAAAAATACTTTTGTACCAATCAATATTTTAAGAGACAATTACGAGCCCCTTTTTAGGGTAGCATATTGGGCAAGATAGCTTAAAATTATGCCATTACAAAATAGCAAAATAGGCTGGATAACTTATCAAAGCAACTTCCTAATATGACATCACCAGTCACAAGATATTGCAAAAGCTGAGAAGCAGTGCAGGAAACTGATGCTAATTCTTCATCCGTTGCTGCTTTTAAAGTGTTTTGTCTGTGAAACTAAGAGGCTTGTTTTTAACTAGAAGAGTAAAGAATCATGCCTAGAATAGAGAATTCAAGTGGAAATCTTCTGCATTAATTCAGGACTCTCAAAAGGCTACACTTTCATTAAAAATATAGAGAAGGAGGGAAATTCACAAGATAGCAATGGAAGATAATTAAGAAAACTTCTGTTCCATATTGGGAGTCCAAGTTAAGAAAAATTCCATTGAAAATTCATAATATTAGCATAGTTCTTACAAAGGTAGAGGATTTGAATTTATATTCACTCTGAGATGCTGGGGAAGGGGTGCAGGGACAAGAAATCAACATCAAATGCTCTTAGGTGAGTAGCATCCAGTGTTTTTGGAAGAAATATATGTGTCGATTAAACTGGCAAAAGTGAAATAATGACATTAAAAAGTGACCAATTTATAAAATTCAGGGAAGAAGGGGGAAATGAAGCTCAGAAAAAATAAAATAAATGGCAAGGATAAATTTTGACAGAAAATTAAATCCAAATACATCTGTAATTAAATGTGATATTTTAAAAATTATAATGAAAAGTCAAAAGACAGATATTTCCACATAGGATTTCAAAAGATACATTGTTATCGCTTGTGTGTAGATGCTCCCTAGAGCCTCCTGCAGTCATGGGGGATGGGCTTTTTGGAAGTGGTTGAATCTAGTGTGCAATGCTGGGAATAAGAGTCCTGGAATTAGAGGTGGGGGATTGTTGCATCAGGCCAATGACTGGATTGGAACTGCCCCAATCCCAGCAGTATGGATACTTGTCTTCCCCTCCCCCTCACTTCTGCTGTCTTCCTCCATTCCACCATGAACTGTTGCCCCTCTGCCATGCACCACCCTGCCTTGACACCAGCCGACTATGGACTGAAACCTCTGTAAACTGTGAGCCAAGTAAAGCTCTCCCCCTTTAATTTTGGGTGTTGGGTATTTTCTCTTAGCAATGAGAAAAGTAACTAAGACACACATACAAATCAAAAGTAGATTCATGAAACTGGACATTTTGTCACAAATCTATAATCCTAACATTTTGGGAGGCTGACACAGGAGAATCACAAGTTTAAAGCCATGCTAGGCAGTTTAGGAAGATCCTGTCTCAAAATAAAAATAAATAAATAAAAACTGTCTGGTTATTTTATTTTGCTGCAAGGGCCCTAGCTTCAATAACCAAAACTAAAATTTAAAAACTAACATTAGTAATATTAGACAAAAGCTACAAAAGGTTTTATTTATTTATCTTTAATTTTTATTTTACTAGTACATTTTAGGTATACATAATGACAACACTCATCGTAGTGAATTTGTACCTGTGCATGTTGTATTTTACTTGCTTTTTCTGTTCAATCCCTCCTCTTCTCCTCATTTACAAAAGCTTTCTAATAATACCTTTGTACAAAAGGAACTATTGATAATTAGTAGACTTTACACAATGATAAAAATGCAAATTTCCGTCTTTCAGAATGTATAAAAATTCAAAATTTGTATGCACCTAAAAAGGTCTCACAATATACAAAGCCAAGTTACATACAAGTAAAGACAAATAGTGACCACTTGGTAAGCACACAATTAGATTTTAAGATTCCACTCTTAATTATTTAGCAACCAAAAACAAGGTAAACATATAGAACTTAAAAGAAAGAATGGAAAACTTAGTTTAATGGCTGATAATATCTTGCAAGTGACAATTACAGAACGCATTTCTCTCATGTCCATGTGAGACATTTGCCATGATCAATAATTTACTATGTTAGGAAGAAGATATAAATGCATATTAAAGAAATATATATATATATATATATATATATATATATATATATATATTCTAGCCAAGGTTTCATTTTATTATAAACCAATAACTAAAAAAACTGACTTACACAAGAAACTTGAAATTTTATGTAAAAACAAATTCTTCTAGATAACTCAAATCATTAGTAAAATATTTTACTGATAGAAAATTTAAATACGTATAAAAAGATGTGTAAGGACTCTACCTTAATTGTTCTTCATGGGAAAATGATACTATTCAGTGTGGATACTGGAAAAAATGCTGAAAACTCATGAGCTAACTATCAACTTAGTTAAAATTATAAAAGTCAGAGCAGAAATTAAGAAATAAATATTAAGCAATGAGGGGAATCAACAAAGCCACAAATATGTTCTATAAAATGACAGGTAAATTTGAAAAATTCTGACAATACTGAGTAAGAAGAAAAAATGGAGAAAGAAGCACTTTCAATGAAGTAAAGGATAAAGCGGACATATCTCATATAAATGAAAGAAATGGGTTGAAGCTTTCACTATAAGTATAATTACTTTTCTACTGATATCATGGTCAGATTTGTTTATTTTTCTTCAGATGATAGAATATATAAAGATTAGCAAAGATTAACAAAGAATAAAATTGAGACAACATGATTGCCTTTATTAAAAATTGCAAAAGTGAAAAAATACCACTAATATAAGTAATACAAGTATATACCTAAAATACACATAACAAAATATTAGTAGGGTTATGGCAAAGAATCAAAACCTATACTGAACACTACTGGTGTGGGGGTTTAGCTAAGTGGTAGAGTGCTTGCCTAGCATGTTGCAGGCTTTGGGAGGGAGGGAAGCAGAGAAAGAAAAAGAGAGAGATGGAGGAAGAGAAAGAAAGAAGGAGGAGGAGGAGGGAAAGAGGGAGAGAAAAATGGGAGAGGCCTGTAATCCCAGCACTAGGGAGGCTGAGGCAGGAGGATTGCTGTGAGTTCAAGGCCAGCCTGGGCTACATAGTGAGAACAAGGCCAGCCTGAACTCCATAGAAAGACCTTGTCTCAAACCAAAAAAGAAAAGCAGGAGAGAGGAGAAGAAAGGAGAGAAGAGGAAGGGACGAGAAGCAACAGGAAGAGAAGAAGGAGAAGGAGAATAAGAAAGAAAAAGGGAGAAAAAAGAAAGAGAAAGCATAACTGTAGGCTCTGCTAGCTTAGTGGAATTAGTACCAAAAGCTTTAAAGTGGTGTGGGAACCAAGATATAGAAGAGAACACAGTTCTTGTGTTGGCTTTGAGGAAAAGGCCAGTAAGACTATAGGACAGGGAGTTAAAAAAACCTTGGTACAGGATAAATGTTTCTTTTTTCATTCATTGATCTCCAAACTATAATACAAACAATACAATGTTATACTTATTAAATATTTAAAATATATTTTAACATGGGATATTATAATTTTCCACTATATTGCTTTTTTGTGTAAATGTTCTTTATCCCCTTAACCATCTGTATAATATTTTTTCAAATGAAAGAAATAATGTCTGTTCATGCTTTTGAAAGTAGAAAAATCCATAAAAATAAAATGTGAGGACCTACAGAGATAATGAATTTATAGTACCAAGACATGTACACAGACATGTAGGTACATGTACATCTTTCTTTCAACATTAAGCAAAGTTTTAGTCATATAAGCTACACGTTTCTGTAAGTAGGGAATATAAAGTAGTGAATAGGATGTCAGTGTATTCTTTCAGAGCATTTACATTCTATTCCAGAGCGATTAAAAATAAGAATAATGTCAAAGAGTGAAAGCCATTTGCATAGTGAAAGATCAGATATAGAATAACTATATTGCAAAGTTATGGAAGTTGCATCAATAAAAACGATTTGTAAGCCAGAATTTGGACTAGTTTTTCTTGAAAGAATATTTAACATGAGAACTACATTATTAGCAAGATTTTAATTACAAGGTCATCTTTGCCATCCATGAGGAATTGATTTCAGGTACCCCTGTTCATACCAAAATTCAAAGATGCTCAAGTCCTTTACGTCAGATGGTATAGTATCTGCATTGAATCTGTTAACATCTCCCACGTACTTCAAATCATCTCTAGAATACTTATTATAGTTAATACAATGTACATGTTTTTTATTTATACTATTATTCAAGGAATAATGGCAAGAAAAACCTCCTTACATGTTCTATACAGATACAATTACTATTTCCAATTTGATGTTGTTGAGCCCACAGATATGGAACATGTGGATAATGAGGGTTGAACATGTTGTACAATAATGTTAACCACAGGCACCACTGTGAAATATACTCCATGTTGTAGAGTATATCTCAAGAACGAATTCATTACAAAGCAGGGAAATGTAAGTCAAAAGCACAGTCATATTATATGTGTTTGGATGGATATTACTTAAACAAAAGAAAAGATAACAAGTGTTGGCAAGGTTCTAGACTACTTGGAACCTTTTTCCATTGTTGTACTGATACAGTCTCTATGGAAAACAAGATGGGTATTCCTCAAAAATTTCTATAGGATGCACTGTTCAACTTCTAGGTATATATCTCCAGGAAATGACATCAATATGTCAAAGAGATATCTGCATCCCACATTCCAAGTAGCATAATTCACAGTAGCCAAGATATAGAAACACCCTATGTACCCACCTGTGGATGAGTCAATGTAGGATATATGGTATGAACTTATCATAAATACTATTTAGACTTTAAAAAAGAAGAAAACATGCCACATGTGGTAATGTTGGTGGACCTGAAGGACATTATGCTAAGTAGAATAAACCAGGCACAAAAAGACAAATGCTGTACATATATATACAAAAATAATTAAATGCACAAACAGAAAATTGATGGTTCCTAAGGACTGGGATCAGGAAGAAATCCATAAAAATGGAATACCTTTACATTTATTTGTATCTAATTTCCTTCAACAGTACTTTGTTGTTTTCAGCATACAACCTCTTTCATTACTTTGGTTAAGTTTATCCCTAAATATTTTACTCTTTTTGATGCTATTTTAAATGAACATTTTATCAGTTTCAGTGGTGACATTCTCAGTTTTGTCCTCATCTTGGTTACTGCACCTCTACAAAAGATATTTCAGGCCATATGGCATTGCCACACCATTGTCAATAGACATCTGAGGGCTACAGTTTCTTATTCCATTGCTTTCTGCTGTCACCACAGGTATGAACATAATGGATATTCAGGAATATGCAGACTTTTTCTGCTTTAAGAACATTATGAAACTGTAATTATCAATTTTATGTTTCTGTATTCATTTTTCTAATTACTGTATTGAGATCATGGAAGAGAAATTCCTAGCCCAATGGATAGACTGGAGAAAATTTTTGACTTCTCAGCATCCATCCTACTCTAATTGCAAGTCTAAAACCCTCAAAGTCATCCCAATCTCCTTGTCCACAACTGTTTTAGAAATGACATTATATCCAATACTGCCAGTGAGATATAAAGACAAATCCCTTCAGGAGCTAGGGAAATATTTTCACAACTTTAAATATATTCAAGAAGGAATGCATTTTTCTGCATGTTATGTCAGGATAAGATGTTTGGAATTGCGTTAAGACAGAGCTAGTACTTCGAAAGCAGGAACAAAAAAGGATGGAAAGACGTGCTTCTAATATCACCATTGAGTCCTTTAATAAAAGACGCTTCAAATCCTACTCCTAACCTTACTGTATACAAGACGATCAATTTACTTTCTGTTGATGCTAAACTATATCAAACTGAAATCATCCTATACAAATACAATGGATGTATATAGATATACATATACATATACATATACATATATATGTAGATATACATACTCTTTCAAAAATCTTGTTAAAAATTACTTATTTTCTCAGCAATATATAAAAGGGCCCATTTTCGCACATCACTCCTAATCCCAATAATACCATTTTTCTTTATATTTTCTGCTATCTCAAATGTGATAATTACAGTTTTAAATTTCACTCCAATAAAATTAATAAGGTTGAACATTTTGTATAGTCTTACAGATTATTTGTATCTCTCCTTTGTTGAATTGCTTAATTGTGCACTGCCATTTATTCTCTTTTAGTTCCTTGATAACATAGTTATCTATCACTAAGGACTGATACTATTTGAAAATAAGGTTGAAGTTCTATAATTCAGAATAATCAAAGGCACTGGAGAATGCTAAAGTATTGCATAAATAAATTATTATACATTGGTAACTTTAGAATAATCAGAAAACCTTTTTTTGGTGCCAGGAATTGAACTCGGAACCTTACACTTGCCAGGAAGGTACTGTAACCACTGAGCTATATGACTGCCACCAGAAAACTTGAACAGCATATCACTTATTAGTATAAATTTAGTTTTCAAAGATTGTGCAGTGGAAGTGTTAGCTTATAAATGAATTTGGAATTTATGTTCCAACTCTACCAGCAACATTATATTGGACAAGTCACTTTGCTTTCTGAATTTAATTTTACACACTCAAAATAATTGACTGCCTCATAATGACCATTCCATGAGAGTGAAAGAAATTATTATTATTATTAACCCTCAAAAATCGAGCATCAATTTCTAAAATCTTATCAGTACTACTTTACAATTTAAGTACTAATTTATTTTATTATTTTTATGTTTGTAAATGATCATGATTTTTAAAGTATCTGAAGAACTAAAATGTTATTTATTTTAAAGACAAAATTGGTAGGAAAAATTATTTAAAAGATACCTAATAAGTGGTTAATATCAATTCAGATAAAGTAGAGTACATGAGCAAATTAACAGCAGGGAAATATTTATTTTTTAGATGCCATTTGTGGAAAATAATAAAAGACAAAGCACAATTTGCCTAACTATCTCACTGTTTTGGTAACTGCAAGTCTATTGATTTAAAATGTGAAAGGCTGACATTTTCAATCAATACTTTCAAATGCTAATGTTGTGTTAATCTGGGAGCAAATCATTTCCAATTTTAATGGATCAATTTTGTCCAGAAAAGAAGTGTAATCTCTAATGGGGTGGTAAATCATTTAGAAATAATTTGAATAGCTATGGAATAAAAGGATTTGTCACTGAAAAAAAAAAAAACAAAGTTTCAGAAAAAAGTTTAATAGAAAATATATGCACGTCAGTGAACATTTTATATCCCCAGTTATAATAATATCCACTTAAACTAATAATAGGATTCTAAACAAATACAAATAACCATTGCAAGGAAAATAGTAAAAATGTATATAGTTCACTGAACAACAAAATTTCTCCCATACCCAGAAATTGCAATGATTGTTGGCAAGAATCTCTTGAATTATTGGAATATCAGAAGGAGGAACCAGAAGAACTTCTTAGAAGAGAAGCATACTTAGTCTGATAATGGAGCTAATACTCTACTGACCACTATACCTACTTTGAATTACATGATTTTCTGTTATAATTACCTCCAATTCACATAAACCAATAACATGATATTATCACCGTTAAGCACAAAGGATATACAAACTATTTTTCATTTTATAACAACTCCTCAACACCCATGTACACACCATGTTCATTAATATAATTTTGTTTTAGTCTATATTGTTGTTATTTTATTGTTTTTTTGTTCTCTTTACAATAGTTAGATTATCTATCCCATGGATAGAGGTGAAGTTAGCAAATGAACTGACTTACTGTGGACAGTGATGCCAATGCATGATTTGTTAGTATACCTCATGCAAGTATTTGAGATATGTATTTGCTCAAAATAATAACTGATATTTATCTGAAGTTCAAATTTAAATGGCCACTCTGTTTTCTTTAGGGCTTATTTCTATTGTTGTCTTACTTTTGTTTAATGTTGCGTTTTGGTTAAATCTGACAACTTAACTCAGGGACTCATTCTATTCTATTGTTGATTCTGCTACTTACTAACACTATGATATTAATCAATAACAGAGTTGAATCAATTTACCCCAGATTTTCAATTTTTTATGTAAAAAAAGATTCCTACTTTCAGTTTTCATATTTTTATTTTGAGGACTAATCTCATAAACCTAATAAAGGATTTCCAGGTCAGGTCAGTTAGCAATGACTGTTACACGACCAATACAAATATTATAATTTGATAATGGAAATTTAAATACAGCTATGATGGAAATCAGTATAGACATTCTTCAAAATACCAAAACTAAAAAGTTTATTTGATTCAGTTGTACCTTTCCTGGTCATATTCTCAAAAGAACTAAATACATCCTATAGTGATGATATGTGGATATCCATATTCACAGTAAACTAAAATCTAGAAACAGCCTAGATGCCAATCAAAAGATGAATGGATAAAAATTGTGATATATATATATATATATATATATATATATATATATATGTATAACAATATATTATTCAGCCTAAAAGAAGAATGAAATAATGTCATTTGCAGTAAATTGGATGAAACTGAAAAACATAATGCTTAGTGAAATAAGGCAGACTGGGAAAACCAAATATTACATGCTTTCTCTTATATGAGAAAGTTCAATATAAATGGGTTAATGAATAAGTGACTGGAGATAAGAAGCTATAAGATACACTCAGAGAGAGAGAGAGAGAGAGAGAGAGAGAGAGAGAGAGAGAGAGAGAGAAGAGCATCAAAAGAGAGGAGGAGTAATTGAAGGGGATAAAGGAACAGAAAATGATAAAGATATATTATATACATGTACCAGTTTCCTAAAACAAGCATCCCAATTCCGTAATGTAAACATGTGATAATAAAATCGGAGAGAATTGAAGACAGTGACTCCAGTTATTTAGAGGAAGATGAGGACATCAGCTTAATAGTCCACAAGCTATTTTTATGGGTCAAGTTTCATGTAATTTTTAATAAAAGTATTCTAGTTATATTCTGTCCTCTACTCCTCCCTGTTCTGTATAACATATTATCAGAACAAGCCACTATCTCTCTTCTCCTCTGCAGCCAGTCATAGACCTTAGTATCACTTCCGATACTTCCTTGAAGATTTCATATCTTGGTTCATTGCGACTCTCTCCTATACTAAACAGTATGTATTTGTTGATAGTTGCCCTACTACATGGACAATACTTCAAATGCCATAGAATTTCACTCCTTCAGTTTTACCTTTATCAAATGGTATTATCTTCCAACAACTCTCATTTCCCCTCTTTCCATTGGTATATCCTAGACTTTTTCATAACCAGAAATATAACCATTCCACATTTTCAATATCAAGTGTCCCATTCTGACTACTACATACTGCATTTCCAGTTCATTTCTGTTATTACCCCAACTCCAGTTATTCCTTCTCCACCAGTACACATTAATCTTAGTAATTTCACTGTGATTTACCTTGAATTTTTATTTTCCCCTAGGTTAATTTCCTCAGTCTATTTGTGATAGGAATTATTGCTATTTACCATATCTGATCTTTCTCCACTCTTGGAAACCTAGGAGGGTTATCATTCTGTATTTCATTTTAAATTAGATGAGGACTATAAAGCCACTATGCAATTATAATAAGTTTTTGGAGTTCACATTTTCCCCGCTATCATAGAAATCTATTTTGTGCAGCATCCTGCTACTTCAGACACTCAACACTTCATTTCCAACTTTTACTCTGAGCTTATGATATTGCTTGGGGAAATAAGGAAGAGAGAGGAAGAAGAAGAGAAAGAAGGAGACAGAAAGAGAGATAGTATCAGGAAAGAACCCTAAGGTATAAGATAGATGATAGACAGACAGACGGATAGATAGATAGTAGACAGATGATAGATAGACAGCTAGATATAAATATATATAATTTTGCAAATATGGAAGCTTTCTGTTCTCCTAATGCCTCAAGACTGTAATGTAGCAAAAAGCACCACACTATCAAATATCTCCTTTCCATAATCTCCTGTTGGATTTTATCTCAGAAATGTACAGGCATGTTGCAATTTTTCCTATTTTAAAACACTCTGACTTAACATTGACTTGAAGCTGTGGCCTGCTTCTCTGTTCCCCTTAATCCCAAAATGCTTCCAATGAAGTTTTTGTACTTGAGGTCCCAAGTTCCTCACACACTACACTTTCTTAGCCCCATTCCAATCAAGTTTCTAATTCCACCACTCCTCTAAGGTCTACTGCAGTTACACTCCACCACTCCACAGAAACTATACTGTAGTCAATTTTACAAATAATCTCCATGCCTTTAAACCTGACTATTATATTACCCTAACTCTTATTTGTCTTATGAGCAGTATTTTGAAACATTCTATCATTCTCTGCATAGTCATTTTGCTTCGCTTCTGTATCACTCCACAATCTTGGAATTCTTTCTATGGCTTGCGCTGTTTCTACTCAGTCTCCTAGGCCAATTCATCATCATGTCACTAAATTTACAAAGGTTGGAATATATCATGTCTCACTCTTTGAAAGTCCTGTCATTTATTTTTGTGGTTCTGTTCAGACCTGCACCTTTAAGTGTGGTCATATATGATGTTTATGATTCCCCAAAATATATCTCCAACCTGAAATCTTTCTCTGACATCAAAATTCATATTAACTCTTGGATACTTAATAGCGTTTCCATTATCATCTTCATCATATCACGTTTCTTATCTGTCCCTCACATCTGTTCCTTATACAGGTTTCCTTATCTCGGAATCGTCCTTTTAATTTAGCAAGTCAAAATCTTAGAGCTACAATTAATTCTATCACAAGCAACACAAATCCATAAAGCAAGACACATCTTCTGTCTTTTAAAAACATCCAGAATTGAATCATGTCACCCTATTTTTTTATTTTAAAAGTAAAAGAATGAAAACATTAGCAAACAGCCACAAAGTAGCACAAGAACAGTACAAAGACTGAATTACAGATAAGGTGACAGAGGATTAACAATGGTTGCTGTATTACACATTGATAACTTCAAAGTGTATGTTCAGGATAACGCAAATAGACATACAAGATTGATTAAACAACTAATCATTGATTATTCCTTACAATAAACCGACATGTTAGCCATCCTGCAAATCATATCACCCTATTTTGTCCTTGTTTTATTCAGACACTAAATATGATACCTGATTTATTCTGGTAGCAACCTAAACAGGTGTCTCTATTTCGGTTCTCTTGTCCTTTATAATATATGCTATGTATAAGAGTTGGAATAATTATTTTTAAAATACATACATCATAACATTCTTCCACACAAAAGCCTTTAACATCTCTTGTATGAAGAAAAACATTTCTCCATCATGGCCTACCATAATTCTTACATCTTCTACAATTCCACAACTTACTCTTTTATAAACGTGGATGTCCTTAATATTCCTTAAGTATTTCATATTTTTTCTCATTAGCGGGCTTAGATTTGCTGGTCTCTATGCCTCTGAATGTTGGTTGCTCAAATATCTGAATAGTTTATTCCTTAGCTTCTCTTAAATTTTGTATATATTCAACCATCTCAGTGAGATTGTTCATGATGGCAGTACTTAAACCTGGAATTCTATCCTCCTGGCAGGTATTTACATCCTCTTCTACTTCCTTTCATTTCTTTTCATAAAACTTATCGCCAAAGCTTTAGGTCAACAAGATGGAGAAATAGGACATTTGAGAGCTCATTTCTCCACAGAAAAATCAATTTACCAACTAGCCATGTATTAAAATACTTTGACAAGAGCTAATGAACAAAAGACATTATAGCACTTGGTGTAGCACATAAATAACAGAAGATTCATTGGAAAGTATAGAAAGGACAGATTTACATCACCCCTATATGTAGTCATACATATACTAGATAAAATAAGCATTAAGTGAAAATTGTTGAAAGAGCAAAGGAAGGTTGTTATACAATAATAAATTGGTCAATTCATCAAAGGATATAACTATTACCAGTATTTATGCACCAAACACTGGAACACCTGGATATATGAAGGAAATATTAGTAGGCCTGAAGGAAGAGACAGACTATAGTATTCCTATAGACTTAGGAATACTAAGGGATTTAAATATCCCACTTTCATCAATGGATAGATCATCAAGATAGACAATGAATAAAATATACCAGGTTTAAACTATCCGTTAGAATCCAAATAGATCTCAGAGAACTCTCCAAGATATCTTATCCAAAAGCAACAGAATACACATTATAATCAATTATATGAAATATTCTTTTGGGCGGATCATATGGTAAGCAAGAGAAAAAAACGCTTAAAAATTAAGAAAATTGAAATCATATCAAGTGTGTTTTCTGCTCACAATAGTATTAAACTAGAAATCAGTATCGGGAGAAATTTTGGGGCATTCATAACTATACAGATATTGTTAAAATGTGCTCCTGAATAAAAATGAATCAATGAAGACATTAAAAGAGAAATTTTTAAAAATCTTGAGACAAACAAGAATGGGCAAACAATATTACAAAATTTTAGGAATGCTGCAGTTTCCAGAGGGATGTTTATGGCCACAAATTTCTGCCTGGAAGAAGGCAGTTGTTAAATCAACTCCTAAGGTAATACCTCAAGGAACTAGAAAAATAACAAATTAAGTTTAAAGTGAGTACAAGAAAGGGAAAAATAAGCTAAGAGATAAATTAAGTGAAATACATATTAAAAAAATAAAAGATTAAGAAAGGCAGAGTTATTTATTTTAAATGATATATAAATCAACAAAACTAGCTAGACTAGGAAAAAAGACTTGGCCAGGCATTGTCACAAAAACCTGCAATTCCAGTACCCAGGAAGCTGAGGTAAAGCATTACTGTGAGTTCAAGACCACCCGACACTACATAGTGAGTTCAAGGCAATCCTGCACTACATAGTGAAACCCTGTTTTAAAAAACAAACAAAAAATGACTTAATTAAAATCAGAAATCTAAAAGGAATCATTACACCTAATCACACAGCAATGCAGTGTCCTAAGGTATTTGCATGAACAGTGGTATGCAAACAAATTGGATAAGTAGAAGAAATTGAATAGATGCATAGTCTACATTTTAGACACATATGACTTGCAAAGGTTTGTAAAATACAGAAATGGAAATTCTGTACAGATAAAAATGAATATAGAGATTGAATGAGTAACAGTCACCCATCAAAGTAAAGTCCAGGATGCAATATCTTTACTGCTTAGTTTTACCAAACACTTAATGAAAAAGTAATATCAGCCTTCTTCAAGCTCCCTAGAATCTTATAGAAGGGAGAATACTTCCAAATTCATTGTACGAGATTGCCACAATGACAGCAGAGCCAGACAAAATACCTGCATGATAAGAAAACTATACATCAATATCCACGATAAACACAGATTTTAAAACACTCAACAAAATACCAGCAAGCCAAATTTAAAAGCATATTAATAGGATATTTACTACAATAATGTGGGATTTATCTCAGGGATACAAGAATGATTACATACACACAAACATATATGCATCACACTGCATTAAAAATGAAAGACAATTGCAGAAAAAACATTTGACAAACTTCCATTACCTTTAATGATAAAAGTTAACCAACAGGTGAGGTATAGCAGGACCACTCTTTCAAACAATATAGATCATTCATAGCAAGCTCTAATTTAAAATATGCAGTAGGGAAATATTGAAAGCTTTCCCTCTAAAATCAGGAAAAGCCGGAATGACCACTGCAGTCACTCCTATTCAACAGAATACTAGAAGTCCTAGCCAGTGCAATTAGGTAAGAGAAAGAAATAAACAGCATCCTAATTAGAAAGGATGAAGTTAAATTGTTTCTGTAGGAGCACATGGTCTTACATACAGAAAACACTAATTACTCCATCAAAAACTTAGAGCTAAGAAACAAATTCAGTAAAGTTATAGGACACAAAATCAACATGGAGTCAAGTAGGTGTTAATATCCAAAACATATAAGGAGCTCTAACAACTCAATAGCAAGAAAAATAATTGACACAATTTTAAAAATGGGCAAAGGATTGCAAGACATATTTCTCAAAAACAGACATACTGATGACTAACAGATACATGAGAAAATGTTTAGCACCTCTGGTCAGCACTGAAATACAAATCAAAACTGAATGAGTTATTACCTCATCCCTGTTAGAATGGGAATTATAAAAAACACAAAACATAACATTCCAGAAAAGATGTGGAGAAAAGGGAATCCTTAAAAGTTGTTGGTGGGTATGTAAATTAGTAGATGTGTTACGGAAAACCAAATGGAAGTTCCTCAAAAAACTAAAAGTAGAACTACCGTATGATTCATCCCACAGTCTGCTTACTGGATAGATAGCCAAAGAAAATGAAAGCAGTATTTTAAAGACATAGGAACTCTCACATGTTATTGAAGAATTACTCACAATAGCTTGGATATGGAATTAAACTAACAGTCCATCAACACATGAATCCATGAAAATATAATATACAGTCCACCAAAACTGTATTTACATTTCAGAAAAGAAAAATTGTAGGATGTTTTTTCAACAGATGGTGCTACTTCCATATGGGGGACACTAGAGGATGTTGTATATCACAGAAAACCCACCACATTGCAGGCCTTTAAGAAAGAAATTGAGAATGCATGTGCAACAATCTCAATGGCCAAGGTTACCAAACCAGCAGTTCGCCATACTATTAAATGTCTGGAAGCTAATGACCACCACTCTGGGCACCTTTTCTAATTGCAGAGGCCAAAGATAACTTGTATGAATCTCACAGGGTCTTAATAAATTTTCTATTAAAACATTTAAAATTGTTTTTCTTTTCCTGAAGTGTGTATACATTTTTCGTGGACTCCGTATATTACATATGATTATTATATATAATATATATGTGTGCGTGTGTGTGCGTGCGTGCGCGCGCGCGTGTGTGTGTGTGTGTGTGTGTGTGTGTGCGTGTATCCCTAATGGAATACTGTTCAGCCTTCACAAATGAAATCCTATCATTTATGAAAACATACAGGAGCCTGGAGAAAGTTCGATTAAGTGAAATAAGCTAGGCAGAGCAAAAAAGATACCACATGGTCTCTTATTCATGGAATCTTAAGAAGTTGAACTCAAAGAATTGCAGTAGAATGGTATTTGCCATGGCCTAGGAGCTTAGGATGTTTGGGAGAACTTAGTCACAAAATATAAAATTTCATTGAGATTGATGGAATAAATTTAAGCAACTTAATGTACAATCTGGTGAATAATTCTATGTGGTATATTGAAAATCTCTAGAAGAGTTGGTTTTAAGTCTTCTCAACACAAAAATGTGATGTAATACATGGGATAATAAACTTCTTTTAGCCATTCCACAATGACTACACATTTCACAGCAGTATGTTGTACATAATAAGTATATAGAATTTTTTAATTAAAATATAAGTTAAAAGAAGGAAAATATGGTATATATATGCTTATATGAATATATATTTATAATTGGATACTCTTAAACCTTGAAAAGGAGGAAATCAAAATTTCTTCTAGGTAGAAGAATTAATTTCAAGAGGTCCATTGTACAACATGGTAACTATAGTTAATCATATTACTATATACTTGACAGTTACCAATGGATAGAGCTATTCTTACCACAGCAAGTGTACAGAAGTAATAAATATACTATCTTGATTTAATCATTTTAATATATATTTATTAGACATCATACTGTACACTGAAAAATATATATGGAGAAAGTAAGTAAAATAAAGAAAACAAAATCACAAACAGATGTACAAAGGATTATTTTGCCAAGCTGAACTGAACATGTTTTGATGTGCCAAAGTCTGTAAGTGTTTTGGGGTCAGTCAATGGCTGCGCTGCTCAACCTGCTTGCAGTTCTCAGTGTTAGAGAATCCCAGAGAAAATCTGAGGAGCGAAGAAAGGGTTTGGTTTTCAGCTTTATATGGGATCTGGACTCCCATAGGCTGATTCTGCATGTGTATAACGTAACAACGTTCACTAGAGTCTTTTCACTGCCTGTCTCAGGCCCTGACCTTTGGGCTGCTTTGCTTTATTTTCTCTTTCTCATTTGCTCCTTTCTTCCTCTCTTCCTTCCTCTTTCTGTCCGATACACGCCCTCATTCAGTGTATGAATTATGCGTTAGACAATGCTGTGGTTTGATTCTGGATGTTTCCCAAAGCCTCATGCAGTCCTGCGGCGAACTTCTAGAGTTTGTGAATGATTTGGGGATGTGAGTGCTACACCCACACTGGGGGGATAGCTTGCATAAGTAAGGGAGAGAATGAGGCTGCTGGCCACCACTCCTCCCTTTTGTTCTTGCTGCTGTTGCTGTCTTCCACCACCATGAACTGTTGCCCTCTGCCCTGCGTCATCCTGCCTTGGAGCCAGCCCAGTATGGTCTGAAACTTCCACAAGCTGTGAGCTAAATAAACCTTTCTTTCCTTAATTTTTGGCATCATGTATTTTGTCTCAGCAATGAAAGAAAAGTAACCAAGACAGACACTATGCTTGAGTAATAATATCACAGGAAGAGTTACGAGGCCTGGATCCCATTGCTAACTCTGCTACTGCTTGCTGTGTTACTTAGGCCACTGACTCTCAATTGCAGACTATTTTTCCTCCCAGGGACACTTGGCAATGCCTGGGACATTTTTGTGGTAATGACTGTAAGGCTTCTGCTGGAATTTAATGAGTACACATCAGGGATACTGTTCAACATTCCACATGTGCAGAATGCACCCACCCTTATGGCAAGGAACTTTTTGGCTTAAATTGTCAATTGTTCCAAGACTGAGACACACTATACTTAAAAAAATTGTTTTCCTGAGGTCGTTTTCTCAACTGTAAAAAAAATAATCATATCTCAGAGATCATCATTAAGCAGAATGACACAATGAAGTATACATATGGAAGAGCACCAAGAATTAAATAGAATTTATAATGATACAGCAACAGCATGTATTTTCAAATCTGCTTCTAAAGATTCTTATGCTGAGATGGAGCAAATGATTTGGTTGAGAAAATCTGGCAAAGTAATAGAATGCTTGGTCTCTGGAGTCAACTGCACTGTCAACCTCATCACAGTGCTTCCAAGAGGTAATGTGACACTGTAAAAAATAAATACCCTGCTGGAAATATTTGCTAAAGTTTTGGTCACAAACTGCAACACAACCTGTTTTTATTCTTTCATCTGTATATAGTGAGTGAAGTTTTTCTTCTCATTTTTGGGTTGACTTCAAAGATCTCAGGAACTGAAATTCATCAAACAATCTATTTGATTTTTTGCTATGTTGCTAACTCATATGTTTCTTTATAAATTCCAAACCAAAGTACCATTAAATAATTTATTTCATAGATCTACCCTTCGAGTTTTACAGATCTGTATCCAAAGTTTCATGTCCCATGGTGATCCCTTAAAAGTAAATTATACCATTGTGGAGCACATTTTGTTCATTTATTATAGGCATAATTAATCTTCTATCAAAGACTTAACTATGTACTGTATAGAAGACCTTACAAATTGCAACCATTTAATCATTTATAATTTTAAATAAACTGGTTCCCACCACAGTGACATCAAAAGCCCGATGAGGACAGTTTACAAAGCTTAGCTGTTGAAAATGTGTTTGTAAAATTTATGTGTCTTTCTCTTGTGACATAAAGATGAAAGATTTTAGAAATCTGTCATGTCTAAGTAACCAACTCTCTATCACAGCTTCACAGGAAACATAGGTTACCAATTATCATCTCTAAGTTGGAACTGAGTTACCCTCATCAAAAGATAGAATACCTGTGAGAAGAGTAAAGACAGTGATCACAGATTTTCCATGGGCTAATTGTGCCAAATGTTTGGTTTCAGTTTGAAAGTTATTCATTTGACAGAAATGTTACTGGAACAAGAAGGTGAGACATAACTGTTTCTCTTCTGTTTTATATTTTATTAGAAGTTAATTTTAGATGTCATAAAGTACAAAAGCATAAACAATCTCTTCAGATTCAATACATTTGCTGATCAAGAAAATCCAATTATATATCAAGTAAGGATCTAATTAGATAAATGGCACACAAGGACATGTATATGAGAAAGGTGATTTTAAGTCAGATTTTGATATTTCATCTTCTTGAAATGGGGCCAGACACACAATTGAGGAAGTAGCTTGTTGGACCAACAAGGACATGTCACTATAAACTACAACTCTACCTGGAAAGACTTACAGTTTCCCAAGGGCAAATATAGAAAAAAAGCCATTGAGTTTATGCTGAAAGATTGTTCCAAAAGAAATTAACAAATCACTAATGTTTAAATTCAAATGTGATATTTTACACATGAAGGGAGTACATCATATTCATTGGTTTAATAGCTTGAAAATGGAGTGAAAAGCATTATGTGTGACCGATGTTATCGAGGATATTTAAGGGGCCTGCTGGCCTACAGGATATATTAATTGTTTATCCCATTAATATATCTTAGTTATTTCCTGCTAGTTTATAAACCTTTTTATCTCACATTTAGGCTTCAGAGCTTCTGAAACATTATTTTTATTCCATGAATGCAACAAAATTATCCCATATTTATAACAGTGAAAATTCTAAAGATGATAGTGTCAACAGTTCTGATCAATTTCTTAAAAGAATGAAATGGAATTTGAGCAAGATTATAACAACACAAGACCAAGATTAAACAACACAAACTACTTAAATTGATTATTATTAGGTAAAACAAAGGCAGCACATACATTCTAAACATCAAATAAGTTTCACTTTAGCCATCAAGATCCTCTTCTCTGAGTTACCATGGAAAATGTGAACAGTTAAATAGGTCCTGTATGTATATATTCTTCATATGGGCATTCTGAATGCCACAAAACATTCTGAATTCTTATGGCATAATGATCCAATCCACCTAAGAATAATCATTTATAATCAATTAAATCACTGAAAATTTCATGTAGAATTCTAACTTTCTTTAATTAAATAATTCTACTGTGGGGCTAGGGGCATAGTTTAGTGGCACTGTGCCTGCATGGCAAGCCCAAGGTCCTGAGTTCAATTCCTGGTACAAAAACAGCATACGTAAATCTAGCAAAAGTGTGTGGAACTACAATTAATGTATATTTTAATTTTAGTTGCACAGACCTCAGGGATCCTAACATAGTTAGGTAGTGTGCCCATAGCTTTGTACCTTCAGTAACCCCCCTCCTCAAGATTTCTGCATCACTTAAAACTGCATATCCCTCTTTTCACCTGCCTCATAGACACTAAAGTTTCTGCTTTTCTTCTTTGGATATTCTTCTGCGAGCTTTTGTTCTTTGTCTTATACCATAAATATTCTTACTTTCCCTAGGACAGAGCAAGTTATTTGTCCTTTTTTTCTAGATCATGACTTTTGGCAATTACATTTTCTCATTTCATAGCTTCAACAGCTATTGTCACTGGTAGCAAATCTTTTGTGCAAGCCCTCACATATAGCTATACCAGTTCTTATATCTAATGTGGTCATTACTACATTTATAGGGCCACATATCCCTGTTAAATGTCTCTCTTGAGAAAATTAGGCAGAGAAAAATGGAACACTGATCTATCAAATAATTTGTCCAATGTTTCATAGAAAGGGGCAGAGTCACAACTCAAACCAGTGTTGAATACTAAAGTGGTTTTTTGCCACTATAGAAGGCAACAAGGTTGTTGCCACTATAGAAGGTGAAAAGTCCTGTTCCCCATTCTGGTTATACATTCATTTGGAAACTATGTGTAGGATGCCTGCTTGGACTTTCTAATTTAGAAAGTTGTTGAATGTTTAGAAAGTTGTTGCTACTATTTTATTGGCTTTTACTGATGGACAAATAATATTTATACATACATACATACACACACATCTATATATATGAGGTACAATGTAATATTTGAGTTCACATTACATAAAGATTAAAATATGGTAATTAACATTACTTCACATGTTTGTCATCTTATGATGAAGACATTTGAAATCCTCTCCTCCAGATATTTTGAAATGGCTCCAAAATATTGATCTCATAGAAATTGAGAATAAACCAGGTGTGGAGTCACATGGCAGTAATCTCAGCACTCTGGGAGGCCGTGGAAGGGAGATTCCAGTTTGAGGTCAGTGCAGGCAACTTAGCTACTTAGGGAAACCGTATCTGAAAATAAATCAAATGGAAAGATCTGGAGAAATAAGGTAGATAAGCACAAAGTCCTAGGCTCAATTCTCAGTACACTGCAAAAAGGAAAAAAAAGGTTGAAAGTAGTGATTACCAGAAGCTGAGTGGAGGGACTTTGGGGAGTGGAGGTGTGTGGCACAGAAGTGTACCCCCAAACTTACAACTGAAGCTCCAGGAGGGAAGGAGGGATGGGGAGAGTTTGGTTAATGGATACACAGTTAAAGTAGGAGAAGCAAAAAGTTCTGGTGTGTTACTACACAGAATGGTGATTGTCATTTGCTGTTGAACCTCCTGGAGATTATCACACTGGCTTTTCTGATATGAGCTCACCTTTTCTCATAGGTAAAGGAGCTCAAGTCCTCACTGTTAATGAATACAGCTGCATTTCTCTTTGGGGGAAGTCTGGTCCTTCCTTTGAGTATCACTTCCTGCCTCCAATGAAGATTACTCAGCCTACTAGCACAGACTTTCTAGCCTCTACCGTTGATCTTTGAACCTTCCCAGTGCAGATCCTTGGTACAGACTTAAATAAGACTTTACCTTGGGCTCCAGACCTCTAGTTGAACTAATGGAGAGCATTATCATGGACTTTAGGTCTCCAGCTTGACTCATGCAGGACATTTCCAGGCCCTCTGCTGGATTATTTTGGACTCTAGTGCATGGACAGATCTTTTTCACTCTTCTGTATTTGACTTTTTGGGTTAATATTATAAAGTAATTTTATAAATTATATGTCCTGTATCTATTCCCTTGAAAACCCTGCCTACAGCAGTAATATAGTAATGCTCTGTGTACACAACTCAGTATACTAGTCAGATTTCCCATTGCTGGGACACAATATCCAATATCAGGTTAGGAGAGGATTAATTTTTCTTACTGTTTCAGGGCATTTAGTATATTGTTAGATGGCTCCAAACTAGAAACTCCATTGCACAACGGCATATAGGAGCAAAGCTATTCAGTTCATGGTGGCTGGGAAACAGAGCAGTGAAATGGTGCCAGAGAGGAAGAACACACACACACACACACACACACACACACACACACACATATGTATAGTACCCAATGTCGTGTCTGCATGATCTTTGCATATACACCCATAGGTGTGCTCCTTGGCAAATCCCAAAGCCAATTAAGGCGAACTTCAGCCTAGCTGTTGCATGCTACCCCTTGTTAGCTTGTGACCCAATACACTGTTATGGTTTGGGTCTAGATGCCTCCCCCAAAGCCTCATGCTTTTTTAGCGGTGGCTGAATCTAGAGTGTAGGATGCTAGGATTAAGGGTATGTGATTAGTAAATCAGTGCATTGATTAGTTTGACGTAGTTCTGGCTAGGATTAAGAGTGTGAGTGTTACACCCAGCCTAGGGTGGGGAGCCTGCACACAATATAAAAAAGAGAAAGAGTCTTGTCTCTCCCTTGTTGCTTTGCTACAGTCTTCCTCTTATCAACTGTTCTTCTCTGCCAAGCCAACTTGCCTTGGAGCTGACCAACTATGAATTGAAACCTCTACAAACTGTGAACAAAATAAACCTTTCCTCCCTTATCTTTGTACTTCATGTATTTTGTCAGCAATGAGAAAAGTAAGATACACCTCCTAAAACCATATTTAATCTTCAAATAAAGACAATAGTGAGTTTGTAACTTAGCTAACATAATACAACTATCCTGCATATAACTGGAAACACAACAGTTTCTTCTCTAATGTCTCAACAATGCCAGTGTCTCTTCTGGGACATGATGGAAACTCATTTGTGAACTTCTGAAGAATTTTTTAAAGTTATATAATCTTAAGAAAAATATTCCCATGCCAAAGAGAGGAATCTAAAAAAGAAAAGAATTGCACCATACAAGAGTGGAATCCAGAATTACAAATATGTCCTGTAGCTCCATGCTGCATTTGGTATCTGGGGAACATGGTGGGGAGATGTGAGTTAGGTGGCCCCACCTGCATTGTTTCGCTGGCTACAGCCGACATGACCTCTCTCTTAAACTGGCTATACTTATAGCCTGAAGCAACATATGTTCCACATTCTTGACATCTCCAAATTCCTGGGGTATCCGTTGCTTTCATTCCTACAACCATACATAATGCCTTCTCAGGGTATCCTTGTCAGACTTCCAAAGCTTTCTTTTGAAATCTGTTTGAAGCCTCTGTGACCCCAGAAGTCTTGCATTTTACATGCTGGTAAATCAAACATGATGTTGTGACTAAGGTCTAACACCAGCATGGGAAGTAGCCAAGCTCCTTTTAACCACTGAAGCACAAGCCTCTGAATAGCTGAGGACAAAGAAATCAACCTCAGAAAACAAATCCCTAAGTGGACCAGGGGCTGTCTTTTCAAAGGAAACGTTTATATTTCTATACCTTTGAGTCTGTGATAGGTAGGATCTTGCTGATTTCCAAGACGCCCTCAAGGCATCTTCTTGTCTCTAAATACAAAGTAATTAGTTTACGTTTAATGGTGCTAATCTCTTCAGCAATCACATCTCTTTTCGTTTCAACTTTACATCTGCTTATTTCTAGGTCAAAATTTAAGTTGTTCAACTATTTTACTGTGCCTTTAGTCCCAGATTCTCACTATAAACATGGCTAAAGCAGTCAGCAGTACTTACAAAAACATAATACTGGGTTGTTTTGAAATTTCTTCTTCTCTGTCCCTAATCTCAGTCTCCTGCAATTTCTCAGGACTTGGACAAAATGTAGACACATTTTCTGCCAGATGTAATACCCTTGGCCTCTCATCCCATTGCAAGTGAAGTTTTTCCCAAGTGAAATCTCCTAAACCTGACTTTTATTGTCTGTTTCTATCAGCATTTCATTGTTCTACACTCCGGCTAGCATTGTTGGTGAAATTTGGCTTATAAGATTCTAGGGCTTCTCTAACCTGCATCTCCAAAACTTTCCAAATTCTCCCAGAAAACCTTTCCCAAAGGATTCTAAACCAAATGATCAAATATAGTAACAGCAATGACTTCATTTTTCTGGTATCAATTTTCTGTGAGTGTCTTAGTCATTATTCTTGTTGCTGAAACAAAATACCTGACACCTACAAGCTAAAATAAGAAAGGGTTATTTCAGCTCATGGCTTGTAGAGATTTCAGTCCATAGTCAGCTAGCTCCAAGGCAGAGTGACATGGCAGAAGGACATCGTAGAGATAGAAACCGTCCATGGCAAGTCAAAGAGAAGGCAGTAGTAGCTAGCATCAAGCAGCCAGCCTACTTTTCCCTTTTCACCTATCCAGGTTACCAGCCTTATGGCTGGTGCTACCCAGGACTGTGCTAATCCCAGTGGACCAGTCCAGTACTACACTCCCCTAATTCTGGTGTTTTACACCCTAGATCCAGCCAGCTCTGAAAAGCTCCAACTATGAGCACGTGAGGCTTTGGAGGGGACATCTAGATACCAGGTATAACAGTATGAGTCAGTTTTCCCATTACTGGAACACAACAATTTCACACCCTCAATTTGAAGGAGGAAAGCTTTCATTTCTCTCATGGTTTTGGAGAATTCAGCATGGTCACCCAACTCTGAAGCACACCGTAGCAGAAGGGTATGGCAGAGCAAAGTTCCTTAGTTAGTGGTTTCTGTGAGGCAGAGCATGGCTACAGTGCCATACAGGAAGGACCAGACTTACATCTCAAGTTCACACTTCCATGACCCACCAGACACACCAGTAAGTGTTCCATGAGTCTCCTGCGCAGATCACAGTCAATCAAGTTGATATTCTGACCTAACCATCACACTTAATTTTTAAGTAAGGATTGGTTTTGAATACCAGTTTTTATTACTAAGTTCTGCATGTTTTGTCAGAAAATTATAACTTTAAAAACTATAGTTTTAGCTGGGTATGGTGGCACACACCTGTAACCTCAGCTCTGAGGAAGCTGACACAGGAGGATTGTTGTGAGTTTAAGGCCATCCTGGACTACATAGTGAGACGCTATATCATAAAAAATATGAAAAAAAGCATAGTTTCTTCTATGTTTGCATAATAATACCTGTCTCACAATGTTGGAGTATGAATTAAATTAGACAGTTATAATAGAGTTAGCATAGTGCCTGATATGTACCCTACAGAAGGCAACTCATAATTATTGTTCCTCACTCTCTTCCTTAGGATTTTCAGGTCCCCATTTATGAAAGCAATATAATGTTTCTTTAGTTATTCTATGAAATCTCCCTGAAGTCAGTGACTATATTATTGAAGTATTTTCTCAAACACACAGATCATGGCTTGGTACCCACAGCATTTTGGTGAAAATTTCTTTCCAACTACCATAGAACACCATGTGTATGAAGTATTCTCCTCTACTTATTCAGGATTTCAAGTGACATGTACTCCTTCACATGTTTGATAACTTCCCATTCTTTTTACCAAATGCAGCTTTGTATTGTTAAGCGCTGGTGCTTTTAAGTAGTCCCTACTGATGGCATCTTCCTCACTAGTTGTAGACCCTGAAACCTAGAACAGAAGGACATGCCCCAGTGAAGTATGAAACCTTTTCTATATGAAGAAATTCTAAAATAGGATGGCTATGAAATATGGAATACATACAGAGACTGCAGAAATTGGACATTCAGGTGCAGTTTCTTGAGATGAATTTGTAAAGTTTGAATGACAGCAGCCTAAAATCTCATCCTGGAAATAGAAGGTCAAAGCCTGTCTCTTGTCAACCAAAATAAGCTACCTTGCCCTTTCAGAAACAGCACAAAGATGTTATTAGCACAAAGGATATTTTAAGGTCACTTCTAGGGAATAAAAATGGTAATAAATGAATATAGGTACAAGAAGAAATCCTCTGACTTGTTGAGTCAAATTACCTGAAAGGATATTATTTTTAATACAATCATTCAGTTAATTAAAACATCATTTTCACTCTAAAAATAAAGGAGGGTTTTAATTAATAAATCATATAATAATACTGTAATAATATTGTTTATTCTAATTAAAAAACATAGAATCAAAATATTTCAGTTTTCAAAAGAGCATCTCCTGTAATATGACATTTTGAGGCCTGCTTAGAGAGACATTTTTTGACTGTGTAGGAATAGATATATACTTTATATTGTTCAGAGGAATTTCTAAGAAAATAAACTTCATTTTTCATGCAGTTTTTAAAGGCATGATCTAATGAGTTGCAGTTAAAAGAGGCAATTCTAAAATGTGGCTGTCGGAGAAGAATGATACTTGTAGATGATAGTTATGACAGATAGACAAAGACTACCTCCAGTGGTAGCACCTACTGATATTTTGTTCTTGTGCATTTGTCTCACTGCTTTTGAGTGTAGTTAGCATTTGTAACTTGTTCATAACAAATGGGACATGGCAGAGGTTATAATATGTCATTTCAATGGCTATGTTAAATAAGACCATAACTTCCTTCTTGATAGCAGACTATCCCATGTTAGCTTTTATGAAACCAGCTACCATATCATATCTTGCCCTATGGAAATCCTCTATGACAGCGATTTGATGTATGTCTAACAGTTTGGGAGCAAGTGAGGCTCAGTCTAAAACCCAAAAGTAGCTGAATTATGTCAACAGTCCTATAAGCTAGTTTGGAAGGGGGCATTTCAGCAATTGATTCTGAGATCAGATCTCAACCATAGCCAACATTATGATCATAGCCTCACAAAAAATTCTTGACACAGGGAAGGAATACAAGCTATGCTATTACTTCTGACCCACACAAATTTTGAGATAATGAGTTTGTCATTTTGAGCTGCTACATTTGTGGTAATATTACAAAGCAGAAGGCAAATAACAAAATAAATAAGATGGGTCTTTTTAACTGTCACTGAATGTGTGTCCATTATACATGAAGTCTGCTCTTAAATGATAATGCTTAGCTAGTGAGCTAGATGATAAATAGGTAGATACTTGATACATCCTCAAAATAATCTTATAAGTACATGATTTAAAGACTATTACTATTTCTATATAGAGGAAAAACATGACACAGAAAGTTCAGCTTTTTATTGAAAATTGTGTGACTGCTGTGTCCAAAATTCATAGTGGCAGTCTAATTGCTATA
>PVLD010023760.1:0-26786 GCA_004027595.1 Dinomys branickii | reverse complement strand
GTTCCCCACCCCTTGCAGCTGGGCAATGGGTCTCCGAAGCTGAAGCTACGAATGCCGAAACGAGGGCGTGGGCCAGGGGTGTCCTTGGAGCGGCAACCTCCTCCCTCTCTATCTCGTCTCCCTCCAACTGCGCCATGTCAGATCTGCGATCCCCTCCTCCAGAGGAGGTTCTGCTTAGACTTTCCGAGGGTTTCACTTCCTATCTCAGATCCCTCCCGAGTTCAGGATATCCACCTCCCTCCTCTCTGTCCTTCACATGTTGCTATATTGCCATGTCTGAGGGGCACTCAATTTTTTAAAAATTTAAATATCCACTGTAGCTTTTGATCACACCTTGTATAGACAGTCTCATTATTTGAGGTACTTACATTCTATAAAGCTTCCACAAACACTTAACTAGTGACTGTTGAACCCCTGCCTATAGAGGAAATGTTATGTCAGGTTCCTATGCGTCTCCAATCACAGTATTGTAGTGAACCACTGAATACATGCCTCAATTTTGAGTGTTTGTATATGTTGGTGATTTAGTGCAGTTGATTCAAGGACAAGCCTGAACAAAGCTTATCTGATATATCCTCTCACAAAGCTATGTTATAACCTCCTTACACTTCGGAATCCTAGACAGAACTTCAGCCCTACATTTGGAGCTATTTTAAATAGCAAAATCAACAACAGTAAGAAAACATGGCACCAAATAGACTCCTTGCACACAGAAAGTGCTCTTGTTGGCACACAATGAGAATGCACAGTATGGAAAGCCCGCCAATGAATGAGAAAGTGACTCAAGGGTTGATTTGGGGGTCAAAAATGGGTGCTAGTGAGCAGGTGAATCTGTGAATACTAACTCTGAATAATGAAAACTGTCTAAAATCATGCTGCTTAAAGCTCTTCAAGGGCTTCAGGTTCCAGTTATAATAAATTCCAGACTCCCTAGAATAGCCTTCAAGGCCCAAAATAATTTGGATCCACCCTATCTTCTAGCACCCTCACCATGCTCCTGACCCTGGCTTCCTGCTCTTCTCCACCCAGCTCACCCATCCGGCTCAATGCCCCTCCCCTCCTTTCTACCTCCACAGCTCCACCTTACCACCTCATTTTCTCTTTTTTTCTTTTTTGGTACCAGGAAGTGAACTCAGGACCTTGAGCCTGCCAGGCCAGAGCTGCGCCACTGAGCTACATCCCTGGCCCTTATCACCTTGTTTTCTAACCTCTGTCTAGAGGCTCTTCCAAGGGTCTCTGTAACTTTTCCCCAGATGAGATACACCTATTTACATTTCTTCTCATTCTCTGGCTGGCTACCCCTTCAGCCTACGTTCCCCACACATGCCGCCCTCTCCCTTTCCTGCTCACTGACATTTTCCTAGTCCTCATACTCGCTATAGGCCCAGCGTCAATTGCTCCCGCTGACTGGACCACCCTACAAAATGCGCTTTTTGCCCTAACCTACTTCATTCTGGTGGGGCTGTGTCCCACTGTGCGCCCTCAAATATAACCCCTGACTGTCACCATGCCCATCACTCAAATCCTAATACCGCCTCCCCTGCTCCCCTATAGTAAACCAGCAATAATCAGGTCTCCTTCCCCTCTACCCCACTAGGACCCTAACCCTAACCCTTCTACAGGAAGCAAACCCTAACCTGGCCAGGGACTGCTGGGCCTGTCCTTGTCCTTCCATCTCAGGTGCCTGAGGTGCCGCTGCTCCTCTTAGGTTCTGGGCCCTGGCCAACTTCAGCTATCACCCTGACACGCAGGATCATAAAACCTCACAAAGAAACTACATAGCAAGACCCTGTCTAAAAAAACAAACAACAAAAAACAAAACAAAACAAAAAATCCTTACAAAGGGCCTCAGTAGTTCAATAATGGTGCGAGGTCTTTCTATGGGGCACCAAAGCCCAACAGCTGCCCCACCTTTGCTTAAAACAAAATCCCATAGCAGAAGACGGTACCCTAGACTCCCAAGCAGCCTTACAACACTATTCCACTCCCAGAAAGCCTTATCAGACTAATTTCTGGCCATTTTCCTGGAGCAGCTAGACTATGTGGCTTTTGCCAATCTTAGGCCCCATATGCACAGTTATTATAGTCCTCCTCTTTGAGTCCTGCTTCATACAATTTTTAACCAACTGTAACCTGGTTTTATCAAGCGACGACAGCAAGACACTTAATAACCTCTCAATACATGGCACTCCCACAAGGGCACAGCACCAGCCTCTCTTTTTCTCTTGTTTTTCCAAACAGGTGGTTCACTCTGCCTGCCAAACTTCGCCTGAGCCCCCTCCTTTTTTTCCTTTTTCTTTCATAATAAAAAGGCAGGAATGTCAGACCCCCACCTGGACAAAGAACAAAAAATTCCCCAAGCAGAGCCGCTGACTGCAGCCGCAGAGACACAGAGATAACAGGGGCCCAGAGCCTGCAAAGGAAGATAAGCAACTACCCTATGCAGCCGCATCTGCAAGATAATGGAAGTCACCAGACTTCCAGCTCCCCTAGACCCAAACTAAAACTTTCTCACTCCTCCCTGCCATACCCCTCCCCTATCCAAACAGCCCTGTGACCAGCCATTGCACCCCGCACCCTCACTCCTGGGCCAATGATATCGCCCTGGGCCCGCCTGCACCCAGGGTGGAATAAACGCGTATGCTTCAACTTCACCTGACTTGGTGGCCCTAGTCGCACCTTAGTTTACTCTAACAAAGGCATCATCCCATAATTCCCTGCTGGGGCATCTTGTTGCTTTTCTTTGCGGCCCTGGGTGTTATGTTCCTGTGTGTTTTGTGATGTATTTATACTGTATATTGTCGTCTGTTAGAGTGGAAACTCTAAGCGAAGGGATAGCGATTGGGTAGTACATGACTTTTTGTTTTTGATTTTGAGGCAGGGTCTCGCAATGTAGTTCAGGCTGGTCTTGAACTCGCGACGATCCTTCTGCCTCAGCCTCCCGAGAGCTGGGATTACCGGCTTGTGCAACCACGCCCCGCGGGTAGTTCATGACTTTATACGCGGCTTCTACACTCCATAAACATTTGTGCGACAAAGGCAAAAAAGGCGACCAAGAAGTAGGAAGGCGCGCGTTCGTCGGATCCCTGCCTAGCTGCGGGCAGGAGCGGAAGAAGGGGGCCCTCGCAGTACCCTTTCCCGCTCCCCTGGCTTCCGCTCCGCAAACGCGCCTTGAGCCCCCACGTGCTCAGCTTGCGAGAAGACCTGGCCCGGGGCGACGTCACCCAAACCCGTCACGTGTCACGCGAAGCCACACCTCCTCGCCGCGACGCCAGGGTCCTCGGCCTTTCTCCAAAGCCTACCCGCCTCCTCCCACGGGGCGAGACGGCCGGCTACTCAGGCAGCCGCTCCTGCCGCTGCACCCGCCGCCGCTGAGGGGTTGCGGGGACGGTGAGTCGCCTCTGCGCGCCCGAGGAAGGCTCCCCATGGGAACTCCCACCTACACCCCATCAGAGGGGCTGGGCCTCGCGCCCCTCAGGTGGGGGATGACCTCGGCCGCGGGGCCCCGCCCCCCGCGCGCGGCGCGGTGCACGCCGGGCCCTGTAGGCCCCTCGCCTCCGGGCTCGCCGAAGGCGAACTGGCTGCCTATGTATCCTAGCGGCCTTCGGGCACGTGGGCGGACTACAAGTCCCAGTGCCTTCGGGCGCGCGGGGGCGGTGTGCGGGCAGAACCTCCGCGTTGAGGGGTCTCCTCGGAGCTCTAGGCCGGACTCCGGCCAGTCTCTGCGTCCGGCCGGCCTGGGGTGCCCAGCTTCGGAGGTAAAGAGGGTGGGGAGGGCGACGCAGGCGGCCCGGCCCCCACCGAGACGCTGCTGGGCCCCGGGTAGGCCGGGGGTTTAGCACGGTCGCGGCTGCGGGGCGCGGCGACAGCTTCCCAGGCTGGGGTCTGGAGTCGCAGGGTCATCGTCCCGACGGTCCGGTGTCGAGTTTGGTGCCCCTTATGCCTCTCCAGGTTTTATGTAAGGGACGGTTATGTCGTTTTTACACAGGAAATGAGAAGGGAGAGGAAGGACGGACCGCTTGTTTGCTCAAAGAATGGGGGGGGTGGGGAGGTGGGAGGGAGGTCGCTTCGCCGAGTGGCCCTGCGGGTGACCTTAGCGGTCCCGAAGGAGCCCGCTACCCCGTCCCTCCCCCGCCGGCCCCGCGGTCTCGAGCAGGTCAGGACGTGGCTCTGCGCCGCGCTTCCACAGGCCGGTAGGAGAGGCTGCGGACTGACCCGTCTTGCGCCATGCAGGACGTCGGGGAAGGTGGGTTCCCGGGGGCCTCGCAACAGGTGTCAGGGAAGATGGAGTGAGTGGCCGAGGATCCTGCGTCTCAGAAAGACCTGGAGCTCTTGTTAAAAGGATAGATTCTAGGCCTCCCATCCGCCCGTCAGGCTCTGATTCGGTAGTTCCAGACTGCAGCTCTGGAATCTGTATTTAATGAGCTCCCTGGATAACTCTCAGATACACTTGGGACTAAGAACCTGTTTCTCAAAGTGAGGATCAAGGGTCCTGGAGAGGGGGCATTCGGGAGCATTTCTGTCAGTTCTGTATGTTTTCCGGAGCCTGCGGCGAGGAGGACCGTGCCTAGACAAGGACTGCTCATTCTTCTTGCTACTTTCTTTCCTTGGAGCTGACCAGAGTTGGGTGGGGAGAGATGTGTCAGCTCTGCTTGCGCTTGACTCTTAATGGGAAAGGTATTTGCAGTTGATCACCGTTTCAGAAGACCCTCCCACCCCCACATTTAATTAGGAAAATGTTTAAGTATTCAGCAAGAATGTTACCTTTTTTTTTTTTTTTTTTTTTTTGGTAGTCGAACTCAGGACCTTACACTTGCCAGGCAGGCACTTGTGCCACTGAAAGTTCAATATCCCCAGCAGGAATTTTATAATATCTGCCCACAAACCGTCACCTAGGATGCATAGTTAACCTGTTATTGTTGCATGTATATCATTAACTGGAGTCTTAGAATTTTGATTTTTAGCTGACACAGGCCCCAGGTGTTTGAAAATCTACCTCCAGCCTTAAAGAGCTGAAGGAGTTTGGAGGTTTTTCCATAGGATGGGTGTATGGAAGTAGGAAAGTCCTTCACATCTGATCTCACAATGACTTAAAAACAGCTGGCCATGGTTCTAGAATTACCTTAAAAGCAGAAACATGGAATGTGAAGAATACTTCTGGGAACAAAATTATTTTGAAGGAGAGAGAATGGAATGTGTCCCAAAGGCCATTTGCTCCAGCAGATCGTGGTGGCAATAATCTAGTTACCTGCTTGCATGTTCTCTTGGTTCTTTGTACACTGTAAGCTTGCCCAGTTTGTACCTACTGGTGTTTTTTGGTGTGTGTTTTCTTTGTTTGAGACAGTCTTATATATAGTTCAGGTTGGCCTTGAACTCATGGCAATCTTCCTGCTTCAGCCTCCCAAGTACTGGGGTTATAAGCATGAGCCACCACACCTGGCTAGTATGTGTTTTCTGAACTCTAGGAGAACAGGACCGAAAAGCACATTTGGCAAGCTCACCATGCTGATGAATTAGAAACCATAGCTCGAGTCCCTTTTAAATTTAGGTACTTAATTCCGTAGACACAAACACCATCCCCTCACCTGATGAAGAAGAAGAGAAGAGACAGGCCCTGTGAAAATTCCTCTCTAATTTCAGAAACAGTGTTTAAAGTGCAAGGACATATTTTATTCATTGAGAACACAGTTCAAGAAGTGTGGTAAAGTCATGGCATTTTATGTTGATGTCTGTGACCTGTATGTGAAGAACGTGCTGGTGAGAAGGCAGCAGGCAGGGGGAGTTCTATGGAGGACCTTGGCCCTTTTTGGGGCAGGATGAGAGCCAGACTGGCAGTGGTGAGGGAAGGTTTCTTGTTCCATAAGGGAAGTTGGAATTAGACTGCACAAAATGGAAACGTGCCCATTTTTAGACATTACAAAAGGCTCTGTCTCCATCTGCACCCTGTCAGGATTCTCCCAAATACTACCTCTTTAGGAGGTGGTGGAGGCTACCTTGTAATATAGGGCCAGAGAGGGGAAAGTGAGCCAGGCCAGGGTCTGGCCACACAGCCCCCCAAGGGCCGTCCACCCCTGAAGATGCTGGTCTGTCCAGTTCCTGAGCCTCTGAGCCTACTGCATCTGCGCACTGCCTCTCCTGCTCTGTGAGTCATCATCAGTGCTTTAGTGATAATGATGGGATCCTGGGACCAGTACTGCATAGACTTTGAATCAGCCGACCACATTGGCGGCCCCTCCTTGTGTCTCTGAAGCTGGTGACAAGTCACTTGGCCTTCCCAGGGCCTCGCTCACCGCATCTGTGGGAGGTGGAAAGCAACGCTTAAGCCAGACGAAGAAGACCTGTATCCACTGTGAGGGTTCCCTGATGTTAGACAAAATAAAAGTAATACAAAAACCATCCAGTATAGGGTAAAGAAACCTGACAACATACTGTCTACAGAGCCAGTTGTGATGTGTTTTTGTTATTTTCCCAGAAAACATTTCTTCTTTTTTCTGTATTCCTGGTTTGTTAGTGCTGTTTGGTCTGTCCATTGGGAGATCCATCACTGCCAATTCTTATTGTAAGGTGTCACAAGGTTTCAGTAAAAACTATGAATATACCTGATATATAATGTCTTCTGTAAATGTTAATTCAGTCTGCATTCAGGTCTAGTTGCAATGTCTGAGTTTTACTTGCAAGAAATGGAGGATAGGGGCTGGGGAGATAGCTCAATGGCAGTGCCTGCCTGGCAAGTGCAAGCTCCTGAGTTCAATTCCCGGTACAAAAAAAAAAGGAAAGGAAAGGAGGATAGAGCAGTGGACATTGGTAGCGAAAAGTGCAGAGGTTGCCTTGAGTGGTGTTTGAGAATTCTAACCCCTGTTCCTTCAAGAAGAATGTGAACAATTGTCATAGTTCTATCTGACGTTAAGTACAACAGCCTTGCCAGTTGGGAAAATAAAAGGAAAAAATGTATGAGCAGCATGGGGCCTTTATATATGTGTGGTTCCTGTTGGTCCATTTCTCATATGTCATCTCAGGTAGGACAGGCACGATTAACACATCTGATGAAGTAGCCAGAGTTCTAAGTGACTTACTTGAGGTTGCCCAGTAATGGTTGAGCGGGGCCATCCACCCCTCTCTCTTGAAACAGTGGGAGTCAAAGGGAGGACAAAGGAAGGTGGGCTTTCCCTGCCCGTGATGACTGCCCCCATGGAAATGCTAATCATTCAAGCCATGATGTTTTTTGTTGTTTTAATATTTTGGCCACAAACAAAGGCACTTTCAGGAGGAAGCTGGTGGAATTCATCTTATCTATGGCTGGTGCTCTGACCTAGGGACTTTGGATAGTGGGTATTTGAGTTAGGAATAACATAGGAAGCCTGCTAAGGTTAACCTCAAACTCATTTATTCACCAGACATGTACAGATGGTTTGGAAAAGTGTAAGGTAAACTGGTGGAGCTGGAATAGACTGTGGTAGGTCTGGGACACAAGACTGAGCCCAGATTTTTCCTTTAAACCTTGACCATCAGATGAAATAGGTGGTTCTGAGCACTTTTTGAAACATAAGAGTTAGGAGGACTTGCCAACTGGTCAAGGTTTAAGGGGAAGAGAAAAACTTAGAACGCCCTTTCAGTGATTCTGTTTGGTGACTAGGGTATAGCTCAAGACAGAGAACCCTTGTCAAGGAGTGTCAGCCAAGCTGTGGTGTCCACCTTCTCAGCCAGTATATTTCAGGTACTACCAAGTGTTATGGGGAAACTACCCTCAAACACAGTCTCTGACCCTCAGGAGCTGTAAGTCTGGCTAGGAAACTGGGCCTGTGAGCATAACTTTCAAATCTTCCTGCTGTGAGTGACCAATGTTCTGAACCTGGAATTTCCTGCCCACCTTCCTGGAAGGCCCAGAAGGCATCCCAGTCCTACCTTAACACTTCCCATTCTTGCAGCTGGAGTATGTGGGTATATTTTGTAAAATTCTTCTCAAGTGTGACTTGGTTTCCCAGGTGGATCTGCAGTTTCCTGAGAGTAAAGACTAAGAGGCAAATGATGTGTAGACCAGTGATGGTGAACCTTTTAGAGCTTCCAGTGATAACAGCCCACTGTGCATGCATGCCATAGGTTTGCCACCACGGATCTACAGGGTCCACTGAATTGCTGGTTGAATTAAGGAGTCATAAGCCTTTAGTCTTCAAAGAGGTTGTTGCTTGGAAAAAGAAAGGAACTTGGGTACGATGGCTATTCAGAAAAGAACTGACTCATCTCAGACCTGAAGAACCCGGTCCTGCTTGGCACCTGAAGTGACATTTCTCAGTATTCTGTGTCCCCCAAGGCTTGGGCCTTACTTTTCATCCCCCAGTGTAGTCAAGCTCAGGTTTCATGTGTGTGTGTGTGAATCTGCCTGCTTTGCTGGAGAGTAGCCACACCATTAACCATTTCTCTGTGACCTCAGTCAGGCTGGCCTAAAGGAGGTGGTGGCCAGGTACTCTAGGATCCCCATCTCTATTAACCATCTGTTTGATATCAAGAGCTTGAGAGATCCATATTAATATAACACACAGAATTCAGGAAGTAGACTTGTGAAGGACAAATTTCCCCATCCCCTATAGAAACCCCTCAGTTCACTCAGTAAAAGTGGGCATCCTGCGTGGCCAGAGGACCTAGCCCTCCCGCCTTGCACTCAGCCCCCCCAATCTCCCACTCACTCTGCTTGGCTGCTTTGGGTGGGCCTTTGCAGTTAATTTCCCTTTGCCTGGACTCTCCCCTCAGTTTGTACATGGCCCGCCTCCTCAGACCTGTGCCAGAATGTTCCCTGCTTGGTGAAACCTTCCCTGTTTAGAGTTACAGCTCCTCAGCACTCCCCTATTTTTTGTTCTTCTAAATCACTGTATATGCTATTCTCTATATTTCTGTGTTTTACAGTATGCCCCTCCCATGTAAGTTCCATTAAGGTAGCTATTTTATTGACTAGGAAAGGGCCTGACATATAGTAGGTCCTGGCTGAATAAAATCTGGTGGCCATGACTGTCCTGACAACATATGACTGCATCTAAAGGCCTTATGCTTTTTCGTAGGTCAGGATAGTTATATCTTGGTCTCACCTGGCCACAACTGGTTAAATAGTCAACCAGAGACTGTCCATTTTCGTCAGCTCAGTGCAGGCAGAGGTAAGATTTTTTTTGGGGGGGCGCTCTATTTTGATTGCTTAAGTGATACTTCTTTAGGCTCATGGTGTTTCTAAAATTAGGTAGCCTTAGTTACCATGTCCTCCTGCCTGTGCAGCAGGTGCCAACAACTTGTTTATTTACTAGTTCTGGTTGTAGCTATAGATGTTTTCCTGGCTTTTAGTCATTTCCCCTTTTTTCTTTACTTCCTTGTACGGTGAGACATGCAGAAGCAAGCTCCCAAGTACAGAGGCAGTTCAGCAGGCTGAAGGTATGTTATATTCTCAAGTGGCTCCAGCCACAGCTGCAGCAAGTATAGTAACCTTACCACTCTTGGTTGTATCAGGTGTCCCATGGCGATTTGCTTACCTGCCCTCTGCTGCTGGAGACCTCCTACTAGCTCTCCAGGTATGGTCTCTGAGGCCAGTGTGACTTGACAAGTCTGTATCCTCAATTTGCCTGGAGCACCTCAAAGATGATTTGGTAGGGAGACTGGATTCATGCTACTGATCTCAAGTGAGACCCACATAAAGGCCTTATACTAAAATTTTTTTTTTTTTTTTTTTTTGAGATAGGTCTCACTACGTAGTTTAGGCTAGACTTGAGCTCACTGTGTAGCCCAGGCTAGCCTCAAACTTGAGGCAATCCTCCTCCCTCAGCCTCCAAAGTGCTGAGATTACACAGACTGGGTTTTTACCCAGGTGTCTCAGAAGGAGAACTGCTGGACAGCCTTGGGCTTGTTTCATTGAGCATTTTCTCCTGTAGACTATATCATAGTCTTAGGTATCTTTGTGGGTTGAGGAGGAGTAACAAATTTATATATCTCAATTACAATAAGCATTTTGAGAAAAGAATCAGTCAGAGGAACTGCTCATTATAGAAATCTAGAAATTACACACAAAGAAAGAGCTTCTGTATTTGTTTTTATCTGTAAACAACCCAAAATCTCACTACCCTAAGAAAACTAAAGTAGAATCATGCTTTACATACTTCCTTTACATCTTTCCTTTATTCAGTGCTTTGTCAAGACCATCTTTCCATGTCAGTACAAAGTACATCTATATCATTTTAAGGGAGTGAATACAATGACAGTGTGCCGATAGAGCAGGTAGGTTTAATTGTCCCCTTGGCATCAAGTCAGTGATGCATATAAGCAGCTTTGCACAGGAATCATCGCTCACATGTCCATTTTGTCTCCAGGGTAAGTACATTGAAATGGAATTAATAAATCAAAAATAATGTGTGGCACAGAGCCTGCCTGGCAAGCACAATGTTGTAGGTTTGATTCCCAGTACAAAAACAAAACAAAACCAGAAAATGTGTAGGTAACATAACTGTCCTCCAGAAAAGTGGGACTAAGTTTCACTGTCGCTGCTCCATTTGACACTGGGTCTCAGGGAGTGAAAGGGTAACAGTTTGTCAAGAACTTTGACAAGAATTCAGCATGATGCAAATTGTACAGTGATAATTGTTGTCATCATAATTCCTAGAAATCTTAATTGTTTTTTAATTTGGAACCATTAGTCCTGGCCAGGCATGGTGATATATCCACATGATGATCTTTGGTACTCAGAGACTGAAGCAAGAAGATTTCAAGTTTAAGACCGGCCTGGACAATTTAGCAAGACCTTTTCTCAAAATTTAAAAAGTGATTAGAAGAGCTGAGGCTGTAGTTCAGTACTCTCTGCCTTCTATTCAGTATTAGAAAACAAACAGAAAGCCCCAAAACCATTAGTCCCATCTGCCTTTTAGTTTTTCTTCTGCTTAAGAACAACCAGTGTATTCTCTTTTTTCTTTTGTATTTTCTCATATTGTTTGTGCCTCTATAGATAACAAATGACAAAGTTATTTTTATTTACTGAATGCTGCCATTCAGGCTTTGAGTTGTATGCTTTCCATACACAGTCCTCTATGCTTCGTTACAGCTCAGGGCAGGACTATTGCTGACATTTTACAGATGAGAAAACTGAGCCTATGAAAAGTCATATGGCCAGTACCTAGTGCGTGTGCCTCAGTTGTGCCCTTGCATCCATTCGTGGTTCCTGGTTCTTGTCTCGTGGTAGTGGGGAGGGGGGAGTTAGGCTGGTGTATCGGCTCTGCTGAGGTGGAAAGCTAATCAGGAGGTGAGCACATGACGTGCAGGGTTGGGTGGGAAGAGAGCAGAGAGATGGGAAAGCCAGTTCTGCTTTCTGATGCTTTCTGTAGCTTAATGTGTTTAGAATTTCCAAGCATCCCATACATTTATGTTGAGGTACAAAAGTGAAAGTTTTAGAGCCACCAGTGATGCTGTCTGAGGAGGCACCGTCTCTCTCATACTGCTTCTGCATCACCAGGAAAAGGGAACATGGGCCACAATCAGCATTTCTCAAGTCGTTCGACATGGCAGCCAGGGACGACGGTTCCAGTGTGTAAGAAGAAGCACTGCCCTAGCCCACTTTACCCTTCCGAGGGGCTTTTTAAGTGGCCTTTGCACAGATTATACGTAAGCTCATTCCTGGGTTGCCTGCCAGAACAGGACACAGAACAGCTATATGTGGTGCTCAGGGAATCAGAGGCTATCCCTTGCAGGTAACATGCCTATCACAGTGATCTTTCGTGCCACATGGTCATCTTACCCATGTGTCAGTGGATGCCTCTGTGTTCACAGATGGTAGGCTGTAGGCAAGGCCTTTCAGTTTCCCCAGCAAAGCAGAAATCCCTGCTCCTGGCCAGATGCCTGAGACCTGCTTCCTGGGGACAGAGGTGCCCCTCTGGGGCCAGCTGGTATCCTGGTGCCAAGGCTGCCTCAAGGAGCTCATGTTGGGATGGCAGTGGCAACCAGCCAAGCCCTGAGAAAGACTGCTCTGAAGCAGCTGCTGCTTGGCCCCCGTGCCACTGTCTCTTAGGTGGGATGCCTTCTCTGGGGCATTGTGACCTTCAGGTCCCACATGTCGGAGAAAAAAGATAGGGGAGTTAGCCCTTTGGGGATTGCTAGTACCTCTGCCTTTACTAAGAGTTATCTATAGAGAGTATGGCCTCAGCTGTGCTGGGAATGGACAGCACGGGGGGGGGGGGATACTGTGGGACTGAGCCAAGTGTCTCCTTCTGGAATCAGTGCTTTTGGGACCATATCTGCCCCAGGGCAGAGTCATCAGTGCCTGTTGGCAGTCATTCATAATCAACAGTAGGCTCTTGTGTACCAGCCCTGCACTCTTACAATGGGAGCTTTGCATACATTTGTTTGTTTTTTAAGACAGGGTCTCACTATATAGTTAAGGCTGGCCTTGAACTCAGAGCGATTTTCCTCCCTCAGCCTTCCTAGTTCTGGGATTATTAGCATGTGCCACCACACAGGGCTTGCACACTTTCTTTTAAACATTGCTACCCTGAGAGGTAGACAGATGAGAAAACTGAGGCTCACAGGCCACACAGCTAGACAGTGGCTGAGCTCGATTTGATCTGGCTGATCCAGAACCATGTCTTGATAGCTGGCTTCTGAAGTCTCTGGGTGGTAGCAAACACTTCCCTGGAGTATGGCCTAGGCAGACAACAACAGGCTCAGCCTCCCCAGAAGGGACCTCAAGGTCCACAAGGCCACTATTGGTCCCTCTGGTGAGGAGCCCTGACCCTACCTTAGGGACTTAGTATTATACTCACTCACATTCCAGTGGGCCAGTCTCAGAATGTGATCTTCAGTCTTGGGGGGCTCACACTGTGGCTTCTACCTTTTCTGCATGTGTTACCGTCTTCCTAAACTGTAGCCAACCAAGGCTGGGCATGGAGGCACACGCCTGTAATCCCAGCACTCAGGTGGCTGAGGTAGGAGGATCATTGCAAGTTTGAGACCAGCCTGGGCTACAACGTGAGCTCAAGGCCAGTCTGAACTGCATAGCAAGACCCTGTCTCAAAAAGACAAAAAAAAAAAAAAAAAAGTAATAAAAATAAGTAAAAAATAAATTAGGCTAGGGATCAAGTCCAGGGCTCTTTACATGTGCTAGGCAAGTACTTTACCACTGAGCTACATCCCCAGCCCAGGTTGGATTGATTTTATTTAGACATGCTTTGGCTGTGTTGATCAGACTGGCCTCAAATTGTATGCTTAAGCAATATTCCTAATCTCCTGAGAACCCGGAGCCTACAATGACACCATGCCTGATTTTTTATTTGGTTTTCATTTCCCTTGGAAAAGGTGCTCATATTTTCATCTGCTCTTTGGCCATTTATCTTTCAAGAAATACCTGTCCAAATCTTTTGGCCATTTAAAAATGATTTGTTGCTGAGTTGTAAGTTCTTTATATATTCTAAATATAAGTCCTTTTTGCAGACAGATGGCTTACAAAACACCATAGTGAGTACCTGTTTTTAATTTTTATGCTGGTCATAAAGATTTATGCTAATATTTTCTTCAAACCTTTTTTTTTTTTTTTTTTTTTTTTTTAAGACAGGTTCTTACTGTGTAGCCCAGGCTCGTTTAGAACTCACGGTCCTCCTGTCTAAATCTCCTGAGTGATGGGGCTGGGGATATAGCTCAGTGGAATAAGCGCCTGCCTAGCAGGCACAGGGTCCTGAGTTCAATCCCCAGTACCGCCAAAAAAAAAAAAAAAAATCTCCTGAGTGCTGAGATTACAGAGATGTGCTACCATACCCAGTAAAACTGTCAGATTTCTTTGTAGTTGAATCTAACATCTTGGTCTGGGTCTCTCTGGCCTTTCAACTGACCTTTTAAAATTTATTTTTAATTTATGAAGCCCTGCCTCCCTTGTAGAACTACCTGTGTGATTGGACTGTAAGGACTGTGGGCAGATCTGTGCTGGGAATGCCATTTTTACAGTGTTATGCTGTTGTAGAGTTTTTCTAGTTCACAGTACCACTTTCACTTCAAAATGTTATTAATAGTCATTCCTTTATGATGCCAAATAAAAGTGGAGGCAAGAAGACCTCCAGCTTCCTTGCTTTCCCCTCTAGGGTGTAGGTGCTCAAGGAATTTGGTGAAAGAAATAAACCAATGTTTCATTTGACTGATTCTCTTCCTTCTCAATTCCCAAACTAACCAAAATGGGACTAGCCCAAGCTAGTGGACTAACCCATGCCATAGCTGGCTCATTTTGTATTCCTTCATGCATGGGAAATGGATCTCTCGGACCTGGTAGAGAGGGGCAGGCACAAGGAGAGACACTGGACCTGTGAGGTGGGCGGGGGAGTAGAGTGCTTCGGCCTGTAGATGGCACAGCGATGGGCTGTGCCCACATAGTACCTGGAGGCCCTCCTGGGCTGAGGATGCCGCCTCTTCCCCTGAACAGCTCCCCAGAGCCCTGCCTGGCCAGCAGCTGAAGGACTTTCATCTGCTTTCCTTTGAGTATCAGATTTGAGGTGAGAAATCTTCCCCTCGATCACAGCAGCCTCTGGTAGTGGTCAGCCCCTCCATGCAGGCCTTAGCATCTCCTAAATGTTGGGGAGTGGGGCGGAAACTAGGTACCAGATATGGTTAGAGTCGCAGGACTGGGGGATCAGGGCCTTACCTCACTAGGCCCTGCCCTCAAGGACGTGTGGGTGACTAGGGAGAGGTGAAGATGATGGTAGCTGTGGGCTGGTGGACACGTGGTGAAAGTAGGTCACCCCTAGTGCCAAGGAGCCCAACGATGGCACTTCTGAAGGTTTCAGTTCCAGCTCGCCAGCCTCACTCCTTCCAAAGTTTGAAGATTTATGTGGAGGGAAAGTAAAGGTGTCAGCTCAGGTCCCTGAGCAGGGATACCCCTGTGGGATAAGCATAGGAGGCCAAGGCTCAGCTGAGCACCCGAGGGTGGTCACACACCTTGTGCAGTAGCCCTTGCCATAGCCCAGAGTGGGTGGGAAGCAGCTTGGCTGGGAGTTGAGTTCATTTCTGGGTTTTCCTTGCAGGTTCCAAGGGAAGCAGCAAAGATGTCTAATGAGCCACCCCCTCCTTATCCTGGGGGCCCCACAGCCCCACTGCTGGAGGAGAAAAGTGGAGCTCCATCCACCCCAGGTAGGGCCCCCACACACACACGGGGGGCGTCCCTGTCATAGCCCTTCCTTTTTTCTCCTCCCAAGGTGGTTTGGCCTCTATACGCTAAATCTGCCCCAGGATCACCTTGTATCTTCAAACAGTGACCTCTGGCCCAGTTTGTGTACTAAGACCAGCTGAGCCTCCTCTTTCTTTGTCCAGGCCGCACCTCCCCAGCCGTGATGCAGCCCCCACCAGGCATGCCGCTGCCCCCTACAGACATTGGCCCCCCACCCTATGAGCCACCAGGTCATCCAATGCCCCAGCCTGGCTTTGTCCCCCCCCATATGGGTGCAGAAGGTGCCTACATGGCTCCAGGTAAGTTGGGAAGGGACCGGAGAGGAGCATGGGGATGGCTACTACCCAGCCTTCACTATAGGCAGTTGATTGTTGATCAAAAACTGGACACAGCAAGGGATGACACACAAGATGTCTTACTGAGCTTGTTATGCTGGAGGACACCAGCTCAGGGAAGGTCCCTCAGTCACAGCAACTCATGATGATTATGAGTGCTACAGAGTGCTACAGAGATGATTCCCTGCCAAGGAGGACTTAAAGCCCTTGGTATGGGCCTGACGTTCTTCTCACCAGCAGCTCTCTGGAGCTACTACTCAAGCCCAAGAAGGGCTTTGTGACTCTTGCATAGGCTTCTGGGTTAGGTGAGCTGGTCCTTTGCATTGAGGCCCCCTGTGCAAGAAAGGAGCTGGAGACTAGTAAGGCTCTCCCTTCTCTCATCCTTGCAAGCACTTAAGCACCCAGTCCCTGCATGCCAGAAGTAAAGGGAACCCTGGCTCGTATTCCCAGCTCTCTGCCAAATCTGTCTTGATCCCATGAGGTAGGGACCATGAAGGACTGGGAAAATGTGGACAACCAACTTGAGCCAAGGCCTTAGCTTCAGGGATTCCCACTAGCACTTGGTGGCCCCCATTAGAAGAGTGGCAGGAAGTTTCAGGCTGTGTCCTAGGTGCTGGCGCCCCAGGCTTTGTGCTCATCTTTCGTCAAGGCAGGCAACCTATGTACTAAGACCTCTCCACTCATCTCTGTGTTGTTCCAGGTTTTTACCCTCCTCCAGGTCCTCACCCACCCATGGGCTACTACCCATCAGGACCCTACCCGCCAGGGCCCTACCCTGGACCTGGGGGCCACACGGCCACAGTTTTGGTCCCTTCAGGGGCTGCCACCACCGTGACAGTGCTGCAGGGAGAGATCTTTGAAGGTGCACCTGTGCAGACTGTGTGTCCCCACTGCCAGCAGGCTATCACTACCAAGATCTCCTATGAGATTGGACTGATGAACTTCGTGCTGGGTTTCTTCTGCTGCTTCATGGGGTATGTGTGGTATGCAAGTAGTGTGGGACCTCTGCTGCTTCTCTTCAGGTCTCAGCCTGTCTCTCTGTCTCTGCTTCAGGTGTGATCTGGGCTGCTGCTTGATCCCCTGCCTCATCAATGACTTCAAGGATGTGACACACACATGCCCCAGCTGCAAAGCCTACATCTATACATACAAGCGCCTGTGCTGACGGAGCCAGACTTGGACTCATCTGCCTGTCAGTCTAGCCCCATGCTTTGCTCCCCGCATTCAGTGGTCTTTCCCCCTCACTTGGGGTAGTAAGCTGTGCCACTGTCCCCTGAAAGTCCTGTCCTCTTTGCCTTGCCCTAACCTGAGCATCTGACTTTTCCAGCAAAAGTTCTGTTGGATTTAAGGCCAAGGGCCAATGGGTGGCGGGGGGTTGGCACTGAGCTTGTGTTGCTGATCTGGTTGACATCTGTGATCCACAAGATAAGCTGGAAAGGGTCTCCTATTGGGGTTCCCATTCTTCCTTTCCCTACAAGGTCCAAACTTGGTCCTGACTCTCCTAGGGACCAAAAACAGCCAGAGTAGTACTGGGTCCAGGCTGGGGGCCTATAGTGGGAGCTATGTACCTACAGCTGCAGTTATTTCTGATCTGCTGGGTCAAGAGTAGGGCAAGGTTTGAAGTCTGCCTGGACCCATGTAAGACAGAGTTAAGCCCTGGGTTTGTTAAGGTGTATGCTGTGCCTCTGCAGTGCCAGAGACAGGGCATGACAGAAGTAGTAACTGCCAACTCTGGCCCTCAGAACTCTCAGGTACGGAAACCCAGGAACTCCTAACTCCCTGTCCATGTGCCCAACAGCCATCTGGTGTAAGGTAGCCAAGAGGGACTTGCCTTCACACATCTTCCTTTGAGTCAGTGTGCAGACCCCCCCCCCCGGCCACATCTCTGTGAACCACTGTATTTTTCTGGGGCCAGAAGGAATCCCCACAAACCTAGCCTGTCCTTTGTACTACGTTCTCATTGGGAGGTGCATCCTCTTCCCATTAGCTGTTGTGTCCCAGCTAGGTCAGATGGCATTTATGAGGGAACTTGTAGATGTAGTGGGATCTGCAGCACCCTCTGCGTTGGTTCCCAGTAAGCGCTGGGCCCTCAGCTGACTTGCTGTCATTGTACACACCCTCACGCTGGGGCGCTGCAGTAGGAACAGCTGTGGCACTGGGCTGGGAATGGGAAAAGAGCAGGCACAAGTGCTGGGAGTACCCTAGTAGACACCAGCCCTGCCCTGGGTATAGCCCAAATCTGTCTTTATTTCCTGAATAGTTTGTGAATTTGCCCATGTGGATGCTGTAACCTATTGCTGTCCCTCTCCTGGTCTCGCACTGCCACTGCATGGCCTCCCATCACTGTGAATTGTGGCCTGGTCTCAGTTTGTAGTGTTTCTCATTAAATTGGCCCTTTCATTCCCCTGAGCTGGGCCTCTGCTGTCTTGCCTGGCTTCCTTTTCTGAGGGAAAGAGGGTGGGTTTGTATGTAAATCTATTTGGCAGGTAGTGGGCTGAACCCAGCTGTCTGGCAAAAACATTGAAACAGAAGGACTCAATTGTGCCAAACCAGAGTTTGATGTGAACCATCCCTGGAAATCCAGCTGTGACTAGCCAGAGCAAGAGCTGGCTTCAGCAGTGGCTAAAAGGTTACCACTTACTTAGATACTTGTTTTACCCATCTGCACACCTTGGTATCCATCCACAGCATCTGCAAGGTGGAGGACCCCTCCCTGCAGCTTGGATTGGTGACATCCTACCCTTAAGACAGCCTCTGGGTTAACAGGATGTAGTCTGAGCATGCAAATTCTAGACCTGGCAGTGGCCTAACTTCCCTTAACTGTGAAGGTAGTGTGCTCAATCTGTAGTTTAAGAAGTGTTTCCTCACTACTTAACCCCTTTTTGAATAAAACTTTTACAGTAATTCCTATCAATAAAAATACTTCACATTTCTACTTTAGATGATTTGTATAAGTACAGATAGACGTGTGAAACCTCTAACGTATCAAAGGTAGAAAAAAATCATAGGTCCAAATAAATGTTACCTTTGTGACAAAGGTGTTCACAGTCTTGGTGACAAGGAGGGTGTGCTAGGAGCTAACCAGTAGAACTGGAGAAACACAGGAAGGTGAAAAAGAGCTCTGCGGGGCTGTCAGGTTAAGATACCCCTTCCCCACATGGGTACATGCCACTGTTCTCAGAGGGCTCTGCCTCCCTATGGTATACTGGGGTCCACAACAAAGTTTCACCCACCCTATGCGAGATGGGCCTGGCATAGTGGTGCACCTCTATAATCTCAGCACTTGGGAGGCTGAAGCAGGAGGATCACCTGAAGTTCAAGGCCAGCCTTGGCTAGGTAGTCAGTTAAAGACAACCTTAACTACATAGCAAGACCCTATCTCAAAAAAAGGAGGAGGACATATGCAGAGTCCATTTTATTGAGTGCTATAGATTTATACAGGTTAGACAGGACAGCCCAGGCTAGTAGACCTCATGAGCATCTTAGTTGACAGGGATGAATTTCCAGGGCTGCAGAAGCAGAGAACCCTGCCTTCTGCCCACCCACAAGCTCCTGAGGTTCAGAGGCCCAGAAACTGAGTAGCATCATTTGGCAAGATGCACCCACCCCCGAACCTTGGCATGCTGGCTGCTCACTTCCAGCAGGATAAGGATAGCTCCCCACGTACTGTGAAGACAACAACGAAGAGAACGTGTCTAGGGTCCAAGAGGTTCAGGAGCTTTGGAGCAAAGCTGGTTCAGAGGCCCAGGCCAGGCATGCCCTGTTGTGCTGTGCACAGGGCCTACAGAGAAGATGCTGTCAGGTAGAGGCTCTGGCATTTGGCTTTTTTATTGGTTACTTTTTCAAACCCAGCATTTAAAAAAGTCACCTGAGGTGGTAGTCAAGAAGTGGAGGTAGGGGTGGGCAGTGGTCACTCGGGAGGAGGGGTGCCAGTATGGCATGACAGGTCCTTCACATGGAGTACCAGGCCAGGAATCCAGCTGTCAGGGCCACACTGGCAGCCAGAATTAACTGGAGGCTGGGCTTCCTCAGCACACTCATGGCTGTCCGGAAGGGGCAGCTGTTGCCCTCCAGGGCACCTGTGTGCAGTACAGGAGACATGGTATCAGTAGGGGCTGATAACACGCCCACCCCGGGAGGGGAGCATGGAACCCATAACCTACCTCTGTCCTGTTGAGTAGTATAGAAGGGGCATTTACTGATGTCTCCCTTCCCATCATGCACAGGGAACCCATCTTCCAGGGCATCTCTAGCCAGCGCGGAGCCAGTCTGGTCCAGTTCATCAAATATCTGAGAAGCAAAGACCAACAGCCATTGCTGGACTATACAGACTGCTTTCACAGTAGATACCCACCCTATTTTTGCTCACACACACGGAACTGGAGCAGGTGCACTTGTGCAGGGGGGCTGACTAGCCAAGCAAGCAGCCCCATGGGTGAGCAACAAGGCATTGGTGCAACCTCTCCCTAGCAGGAACTGAAGAGGTATGGCCGTATTTGTGCTGTTAGCATCCACAGGTTGACAACCATTGTGTGGGTTTTCCCTGGGTTCTCACCAGGCACACACACCCCATGCCAGCTGCCTCTGAGAGGGCTCAAACAACCAAAACTATCAGGGTAAACGTAAGTGGAGCTAATGGTACTTCTTCATTTGTAACTTCTGGCTATTAGTAAGGAACAAGAGAAAAATGAGAATGTGGGAGAAGATGCCACAGCAGGGCAGACCCATTGCAGGTGGCCCTGGGAAGCTACATGAAAAGGGCTGCTGGGAGTTGTGGGCAGCCTGGCATCTCACTTGCCTACAGTTCTGCTCCTTGGCCCAGATGACTGACATGATGCTTAAGGGCCTGAGTAAGTTTCCTCAATCATGCCTCCAAATAAAGGCTAGTTGTAAACAACTATTGTGCTTACTCTCCTTGATAAATCTGGCTCTAGCTGACCTTACCAAGGAAGACTTACACCGATCCTTGCTAAAAAGGGGAGAATCATCCAGTCCTTCATACCAGCATCCTGTGATGAGAGGAAGACAGCTCCTTTCTCCTATCTGCTGGGGTGTCTCCCTTCCCAACTTTCCATCTACAGGCCTCTACCAAGCCAGGTCTCCACCAAGCCAGGTCTCCATGCTGGAAGCTATCTACTGGGCCCACAAACCTCTGTGCCAATTTGGTTCCTTTGCCTTTATGTAGGATATACTGCATTTTATCTGTCCTCATGCCACTTATGCTCTCCCAGGAAGTTCTCAATTTGCTCCCCCTGTAAAAGGTTCCCAGCTGGGCCACAAGGCCAGCTCTGGTCAGTACCCAGCAGTACCTGCATGTTGTACTCGAAGGCCTTGTTTGCCTCCTCCACGATCCTCTGTTTGGTCTTCAGGCTCAGATCCAGGGCATTCATCCTGGCCCGGTAGAACTGCTTGAACTGCTGGGCATTGTCCACATTCTCAAACTGGTAGAACTGGGTCCCCTCCCCTGTGCTGGGGAGCTTCAGGGCCCGCTGGGCCACTTTCTTCAGCACCTGTCCCCCTGAAAGGTCCCCCATATAGCGGGTATATGCATGGGCCACAAGCAGCTCTGGCTCATTTTGCCCCACATAGTGGATCTGCTCCACATACTTCTGGGTAGCCTCAGAGCACATCACCTGCTGCTCCCAGTTTTCACCAAAGAAATACTCCATGTCCTTTGTCAGTGCCTCCTTCCGGTGCAGCTCCATGGGGAAATACAAGGGGGCAAAGGCTGGGTGGTCCTTGTTTCGGTCCATTTCCTCCTCGAGGGCTGAGTATGTGAAGTAAAGTGCAGTTGTGGCCAGCTAGAGGAGTAACAGAAGGTGATGGTGGGAAAGGGCTACAACTTTAAAGTCAGCCACATCAGAGACCAAATCTCAAGTAGCACCCTTTCCGTCCCCAAAGACCCAATCTGTGACCCATTTTATATGGTAAATTACTTAACATACCCAGGAAGTTTTGTTTCTCAAACGAATGATGTGAATTCTTTGGAACACAGACACTTTTGGTTCCTTTACATCATGATATTCCATTTAAGCCAGAAGGGCCAGAGCTTATTGCCAAAATATGAGTGAACATGAAGAAAAGCTTAGCTTTAGAACAGCTCCCAGGCATCTTTCTCAGGGACTAAGGCCCCCACCCTGACCCCATATCAAAATCTGGAATCCAACTTTGACTGCCACAAACCTTAAATAGCTCCTTCTTAATGTTGCCTTTTAAGAAGTCCTTGACAAACTGGGTGTTTTCTGCCCGGTCATGTGCTTCCTTGGTCCCTTCCTTCAGGAGCTCGGACAGGTCAGGCATTCTGTGGAGATGGGATGTGTGTGTGTGTTGTGAGGCTCAGCTCCCTGGAAAGGACCAAGACCAAAAGAGCCCAGGTCCCAGGGTGACTACTTGCTGGACTGGAGGCAGGGCTATGTAGACACTTTGCTCTAGCATGAACAGCTGGGCCTTGTTAGGGCACACAGGACAAAAAGGTTACCCCAAGGACTCAGGTGACATGCAAATATATGGCCTCCTCAAGCTGGGCATGGTGTCACATGTCTGTAATCACAGCACACAAGAGGCTGAGGCAGGAAGATTGTTTTGCATTCGAGGCCAGCCTGTACTACATAGCAAGACCCTGTCTCAAAAAAAAAAAATCCTCTTCAAAGTATGAGAGTCATATGTCCGTCCATGTGTGCTAGGAACCACTCATAGGAGTGATGCTTTGTTTCTGTGGCCACCTACTGGCAGAATAAACACGTACCTCTAATCCCACCAGTACTTACTGGCTTCTCCTTTCAGCCCGCTTTTGGAAATGTGTCTCCCAGAATCCAGGCTATGCTGCTGTAAAGGGCTGGGACACTGTGGACCCCCTGGGGCAGCCCTGCTGCCTCCTCTCACTGTGGGTCTAGTCTTCAGGACTACATGTGTCTGGCCCCAATAGTAGGAAGAGGAGAAGGAAAGAAAGCTTGGGGTCAGGACTTTGGGTTTCTATTACTTAAAGCACATAAGAAAAAGTTGTGCTAACTGATGGACAAGGCAGAAAACCTGTGATGCTAAAGATGATGGCACCTGGGCTGGGCTCACATGTGTCTACAGTCTACTAGAGAGAGAAAATTTGGCCCTCTCATGGCCCAGTCTCCGGCGGCTTCCTTATAAGATTAGTTTGTTTCACCTTCATGCTGAGAACCAGCTTGTTATTAGAAACTATTTCTAAGTGTAAAAAGAACCAAGGAATTGGTTTTAATGATGGGGCTCCAATGAGAAGATAAAAATAACGCAAAGTAGGGCCTAGTAACTTAAGGCTTATAGAGAGGTGGCCCTGATGATAAGAAATAAAGCCTGCTCTGAGGAAGTCACTGTGAAAGGAGCCAGCTTTGCCTCATTACCACTTCTCATCTCAGTGAAGAACTCCTTAGGTTTTTAAGAAAAAAATGACTAAAACTAGTGTTAAAACCTATCACTCAAAACTTCCAAAGCTAGGTGTGGTGATGTACACCTATAATCCCAGCACTCAGGAGGCTGAGGCAGGAGGATTGCTGTGAGTTCAAGGCCAGTCTGGGCTACAAAATTAAGTCCAGCCTGAACTACATAGTTAGACCCTGTCTCAAAAAAACAAAAAACAAACAAAAAAATAAAACAAAACCCAGCAGCACCTACCCTGCTTCTACTTCCTTGGATAAAATAACAGAGTAAGTAAGAGAGTGTCAACCAGGCATCCTAGGATCCATAACTTTGGGTCCCATGACCACCTTCCAGTGCTACCAGAAAACAAAACCAGGTGTGTTGTGCATGAAAGTTGCTGGGCCCCTCGATTGGATGTATCCAGCCCTCATCACTCACCTGATATGGCTTTCCTTTTCTTGGGCCACAGGGTTCTTTCTCTCCGACTCATCTACCCCTTCAGAAGTCTCTACTTCTGCTGACATTGTTGCCCAGTGGTTCTTGCTACCCTTACTCTGGTTCTGTAGAGATATAAGGAAATGGTGATTAACATCCTGGTAGCCACCTCCTCAAATGTCTGTCATTCTGCTCTCCTCTGAGGAATATAACCAAGGAGGCATCCCTTCATCCTAGAGTTATTTTTTTTTTACAATAAAACTGCCATATTATAAAGTAAACAGTCCGAATATGGACAGTAGACAAGGTTAACAGCATTGCACTGATGTAAAACTAATTAGGAAATACATATTGAGGCATTCACAAGGGGCACTTTACTGTCAGTTCAAAAGGGGATGTCAATGTACACCTACATGCAAGGGGATGAAGGAGAGTGGGGGGGATTCACAAGAAAGAAATCAAATAAAGCAAAATGCTGACAGTGAATCTTGGTAAAAGGAATACAAGAGTTCTTTGTGTTAATTTTACAACTCTTCAGTACCTTTGAAATTACAGTACATTTGAAATAAAAAGCTACCAGCTGGGCATGGTGGCTCTTGCCTGTGATCCCAGCATTTAGGAGGCTAAGGCAAGAGGATCACTACAAGTTTCAGACCAGTCTAGGCTACATTGTGGGTTCAAAGCCAGCCTGAACTACATAGTGAGACCCTGTCTCAAAAAGCAAAAATAAAAAGAAAGATTAAAATCTATCAAAAACAATGCAGGCATGGTGGTGCACCCCTGTAATCCCAGCACTCAGGAGGCTTAGGCAGGAGGATTGTGGCAAGTTCGAGGCTAGCCTGAGGTACAAAGTGAGTTCAAGATCAGCCTGAACAGCATAATGAGACAATGCCTCAAAAGACCGAAAATAAATAAATAAATAAATAAATAAATAAATAAAATCTATCAAAAACATAAAAAACAAAAACATCAAGTTTGGCACTGTGGCACACACCTGAAATCCCAGTACTCTGAGAGGCTAAAGCAAGAGAACTGCAAGTTCAAGGTCAGCCTGAGCAATTTAGCAACTTAGACCGTCTCAAAAATTAAAAAGGGGCTGAAAAATGTTCAGTGCGAAGATCCTGGGTTCAATCCCTAGTATGGGGGAGGGGTTGAGAGAAGGAAAAACATCATAGATAACATCTCTCTGCCTGGTAAGCAATGCCAGTCTTCCACATCACCACAAGTACACCTGAGGCCAGCACAACCTACCTGCTGGTGTCTGTGTCTTGTACAGAAAGCAGTGGGAACAGAGTGCTGGTTGCAATTTAGTTAGATAAGGCCGTGCCGAGCACTGTGCAGTAGAACACAGAAGCTAAGAAGATACCCAGGAAGTCTGCATCAACTGTCTGTGAGTCACTTAGCAGCAGACTGTTGCCAGCCTATTCAGAATTTTGCTGGGCTGAAGTAAATAATAAATTGGCCAACCAATTTCCATCACCAGCTCCAAGGGCTCAACCTTCGTCAGCCAGGGAAATACAGTCCCACAGCACGACAAACTCATCTTCCATCCCTGGAGGCTTCTACTCTGCCACTGTAAGGGGCAACCCACTTGGGAACTTTCAAGATGAACAGAAGCACAGTAGCACCAACAAATAATATAGTCACTCACAAAGACACAACTACAACTGGAGCCATGTAAAGCTACCTTAATTGGTACATATTTACTGAGCATTTTCTACATACATTTTCTACAGGGTCTTGCTATGCAGTTCAGCCTGGCGTAGAGCTCACTTTGTAGCCCAAGGACACTTTGTAGGCTAGTCTCGAACTTACAACAATCCTTCTGCCTCTGCCTCCACAGTGCTGGGATTACAGGCATATGCCACCATACCTGACTTGAATCATGTCTTGACTCTCAACCAGACACACTTTGTTCTCTAATGTACAAAGCTGATGAACTATATAGTACACAGGATAGTCCACAAGGATGCAAAGACTGGTAGTCATCAAATAAGAGAATGGTACACTGAAAGAGGCTTCCTGGAGAAGGACCCTCAACAACAAAAAGCATTCAGCATTGGAGGGAGAGGGCCTGCAGATTGAAGGAATAATATGACAAAGACAGAAATGGAATGGCTCATAAGGATGTCATGAGGCTGCTCCTCTTACCAAGGAACTAAGGCAAGGTTTGGCCAGCTTTGGTGTAAGCCCCACAAGAGCCTTCTAAATCTAACCTTGATTTGCACGCTTTATGAAACAACACCTATGCTTCGGCATGGTGGTATACACCCTTAATTCTAGGTACTCTGGAAGCTGAAGCAGAAGGACTACAACTTCAAGGTCAACCTGGACAACTTAGCTAGACTCTGTCTCAAAAAACAAAAAGTCTTTTTGAGACAGGGTTTGTCTAGGCAGTTTGGGATAGCCTCGAACTCCCAGCAATCCCCCTGCCTTAGCCTCCTGAGTGCTGGCATTTACAGGAGTGTGCCACCACTTCTGACTCAAAATAAAATTATTCACAAGGACTGGGATGTAGCTCAGAACTCTATAGGTTCAGTTTTCAGTTAAAGCAAAACAAAATGCGGTGCTTCACAACCCTAGGGATCCTGAGAGCCAAGATATGCCTCCAGCCACTCAGTATTCAGGTAGCAGAGAGAATTGGGTGCTGGGCTGTCCAGAAGGGGGACAGTAAAAGGTCCCATAGTCTCTAGACAGCATGGCCATGCTAAGGACACAGCCAGGCACTTAAAGGCTGCAGCCCCCAGGCTGTTAGCAGGTTAAGTATTGCAAAGATGGAACAAGTGTGACTGGGTGTACCAGTTACCAACTACAGGTAAGCTTCCTACTGTTTGCACCTAGTTATCATGATGTATAAGACTGATTATGTAAGTGATTAAAACATTAGCTATGCTTTATTTGACAATAATTGTTCATTCTGAAGAATGTAGTCTTCCTTAAGCAACACAACTTTTTGCTTCTCTTAAAAATGCAAAAAGAGAGCTGGGAATATAGCTCAGTGGAATAAGTGCCTGCCTGGCAAGCGCAAGGTCCTGAGTTCAATCCCTGGTACCACAAAAAAAAAAAAAAAAAAAAAAAAAAAAAAAAAAATAGCACTCAGGAGGCTGAGGGAGGATCATAGTGAGTTCAAAGCCAGCCTGGGCTACAAAGTGAGCTCAAGCCAGCCTGAACTGCACAGCAAGACCCTGTCTCAAAAACATCCCCCCCCCCAAAAAAAGTTGAAGAGAATTGGCACTGATTGCCATTTTGACATTCGCTTTTTCTGTGTAGGACTTTCCTTGTGCCATCTCTCCTTATGGACACCACACACACACACACACACACACACACACACACACACACACACTCTCTCTCTCTCTCTCTCTCTCTCTCTCTCTCTCTCTCACACACACACACACACACACACACTCTCTCTCTCTCACACACACACACACACACACACACACACACACACACACACCCTGAAGAGG